>CAJNJA010034864.1:0-29398 GCA_905231915.1 Symbiodinium necroappetens
ACCTGCTTCCTGTTACCTGCTACCTGTTACCTGCTACCTGCTACTGGTACTGCAACTGCTGCTGCTGCTGCTACTACTACTCCTGCTGCTGCTGCTGCTGCTGCTGCTGCTACTGCTACAGCTACAGCTACAGCTACAGCTACTGCTACTGCTACTGCTACTGCTACTGCTACTGCTACTGCTACTGCTACTGCTACTGCTACTGCTACTGCTGTTACTACTGCTACCGCTGTTACTACTGCTACTAGTACTAGTACTAGTACTAGTACTACTAATACTACCACCACTACCACCACTACTACTACTACTACTACTACTACTACTACTACCGCCACTACCACCACCGCTACGACGACGACGACGACGACGACGACTACTACTACTACTGCTACTACTGCTACTACTGCTACTGCTACTACCGGCTGGAAGTCTGGTTTTAAGATATGCAGCAACGCCCGGATACGATGCCGGAGCAAGGCGGACCGGTGCGGTGCCAAGTCGGTCCAGCAGCATCAAGCGATTCTCAGAGAATACAGAAGTGGCAGCAGACCTCACTACGATCGTGCAAGAACAAGTCATGATGACTAAGCACCATAAAGTGTGAGACTCTTCGCCGGCAAGGCTGTCAGCAAGTCAGGAGAACTCACCGTATCCATAGTCCTTATCTAGCATCGTGGCCAGCACACTGTGCTCTTCACCAGCATGCGGCTGCGCCTGCGATGCGGAAATTCCTACAGGCTTGAACAGCTGCCTTTGTGGAAATGCTCGAAACTGCGAAGCCGTGCAGGCTCGGTGACCTGCAATGGCTTCCTGGCAGCAGTTCTGACACGGGCAACCTTCGCACATTACTTCCAGCGCATTGCGCCAGCTCTGCCCAGGTGCATGGTCCATGTTCCCGAAAACGTCTTCACAGTGCGAGACTTTGCAGGACATGTATCCCGACTGCTAGGCAGGATTCCGCTGGTGTTGCTCAGGGCAAATGCTCGTGTTCAGAACGATGAGCGAAAAGTAACGATAAAATCGTTTGCTGTTCACGAAACAGAAAATGTGTCGTTTTGAAACAGCTTCGAGAAAGGCTTTTCCACCGAGCCCGCCCAAGTCTTTCCTTCCGATTTCCTTGCTCGGGGACGCGTTTTGGCATGAGCTCCTGTGCAGCCGAGTGAGAATAGCGTTCCAGGCGCCACGTTGTTTTTTTTTCGCCGAGCGTCGACACCAGACATTCGAGCGCTCACCCAGGGGAGGCCAAACTTCCGCGCTGCCCCTCCTGTCCCCCCTCCACTCCATCCGAGGCCTGCCGTTTCTGGTAGTACATAGTAGCCCCATGTAATAAGATGTAGCAAGGATCTCCGACGCCGTCTTCGGGGTTTCTAAACAGATTCGGATTGGGCCATTTTTTGGCGTGTGCCGGTCCATGATGACAGCTGCACGGAACCTGAAATGACATCAGTGCGGTGTGAAATCCTGCTAGATCATGAAGTCCGTCTTGGCCTTCACCGCAACAGCGACCATGTCAGGACATCTCAGAAACACCAGCGCCTCTCCGAACTTGCCCGACCTTCGCTGACTTCGTTTGTGTTAATAGTGATGTGTGTGCATCAAACTAGCAATTCCAGCTAATCCTTCCCACAATCTCTACAAGCCACCAACGCTGACCCAACACGAAGATCAAGTGGTTCGAGATTTTTAAGCTTGAGGCCCGAGGATCACGATTGGTGATTTGACAAGTGACCAAGGAGGACGTGCGAATGCCACTGCGGAGTTCGCGAACTTTGATCGTGCACCCGGCAAGCTCGCCAGCTCGTGTTGTTTTTCTATTGTCGTGACATCAGGCTCTGTCTCATGATCGTTGGGTTTGCAGAGAAGACTTCGATGTGCCATGTCAGCCGGGAGACGTCCATCCGTCCTGAAGGCACATGTCGCAGTGCGAAGCTGAATAGTGACTCGTTGTTACTTAAATAGTAGACCACGTGATACATTAAATGTCTAAAGCACCTCAGAGCCAGTCGGAACCATCTGATGGCATGGATGGTCTTGCAGTCTCAACATGCCTCTCCAGGCATATTGTTTTGTCCACGAGACGCATCTGATTGTACACGTGCCTGTTGACATTGCATGCCTCCAATTGTTAACTGCGCGACCGTACTGTGTCGCAGGCAAAATCGGGTTTCGAAGCCTGTTGTCGTCTGAGACTTTGACGTCGACTGGTCGTTGCAGACCGTACCTAACCCGCCAAACTGCAGTCTGACTACTCCAAGGACTTTGAGCTTCCCTCATTGTGTTACCAGGTCACATGTCTGGGCGGGAGGGTGGGGGGATGCTGGAAATTTCGCGGGGTAGTGATGGGTAGTCCATCTGTAATCCTTCGCATTACAGTGCTCAGACTTGTTTTTCTGTTCACCGATCCTGTGATATCTTATACATTTTTTTGCTGACTCCGGTGAATCTTCAGCGGTTGCATCTGGGCAGAACTGAACCTTCATGGCGGCAATGCAGAGCTTCCGCAGATCTTGCCGGATCCCGTGCTTGTGACGAATCTTTGCAGCTTCTGGACAATGTGTTGTGAGTGCATGCAATGATCCTCAGCGATTTTCAATTTCGAGTGGCAGCGAGACGGGTTTGAATCGGTATGATCTACAGGGCATGCCTAGCTTTACTGCACGAAGCTTGGACTGCAGCCAAGCTCCGGTAGATAAAGCCGTAAGGCCGTAAGGGTCGCTGAGGCTCGATGGCTTCATGGTGCCACATGATGAGGAGGTCCAATCCACAAGTCAATGGAAGTGGCTTGGTTCATCGCTGCCCGGCACATGTTGTTCAGAGGCCACGACTGCTGATTCATGGCATTTCCGATTCACGGTGTGCTTCGCATGCAAAGGATCTCGGGGTTTGCCGCGGGACATTCCTATCAAGAGAAGTCGTGTGCCAATCCTCTGATCACTGTGGGGTGCAGTGTGGTGCTGTCACTTCTTGTTGTACATCTACGCTGAGGGTTCAACTCCCGTCGTGTAAGCCTCCTTCTCCCTTCTGGTGGTGCTCAGGCAAGTGCCGGAGTTGGCAAACGTTGAGAGACGATGGGTAGCATACCCATTGAATTCCTCAGGAAAGACGCACGCATACCAGCCCTATACAGAATCCACGCTCGCAAGGCAAGCGGAATGATGGATGGCAAATCTTGAGCTAGAAGAGAAATATGGGTAGCTAGCGCAGGCTCAGACAGCATGACAGCACACCGACCACTTCACTTCTTGGTGGACACTTAAGAGGAGACCCTTTCCTGCGCAGAACCCGGCAGGTGCGGGAAGTCCTCAGAGACGATGAGGTTGGTTAGTCAGATGATCACAGAGCAGGATTGCGACATCGGCCTGAGCCACTCCTGGCTTGGACAGGTCGTGGACGTGGAGGTGTTGGACTCTGCTGGAGCTGGAGCCCGAGATCCAGGAATCCAGGAGATTCAAAGACATCGGGCCGGAAGTTCAGAGACGTTGTGAGGTGGAGCCTTCTCAGGGCTCACACAAGAGGCACCAAGTCTATTCCTCGAACGCCGAAGCTGTGAGATGCAGCCTCGCATGGCATGCATGCCGTTACCTTAAGGCAGACTTGCCTGGACACGGAGGGAACAAGAGGCATACAGTGAACTAGTTGGGGCTTTGGGCCTTCGCTTCGATCTCGCAGGCTGAAGGGGAGCCCGGCGCCTGCACCCGCGCTGGCCTTGGGCATTGTCGTCGTGTGGAGTGGGCCTGACATGGCAGCCGGAGCTTTTCGAGGTCATGGCTCTAGGCGCGGATCAAGGGAACTTACGAATTCTTCGAGTCATTTCCGAGCAGTGCAGATACGAGAGGATGGCAACCCGATCCCGAGAAGAGCGATGCTGACAAGGTGCGGGAAACCTTGTAAATTATGTAGGATGCACCCCCGCCATGACGCTGTGCCAGAAGAAGGCGGAACGAGCCGCCATCGATCGCCATCGAGTACATGTGCGTTGTGGTTGCTCGCTGCGCTTCATTGTCCTACTCCTTTGGCCGTGTGTGAGCTACACGTTCCGTTGAGACAACTCAAGCCAGTCACGCCTGCACCATGATAGGCTTGCAGAGTCTCTCAATGTCTCTCAGCTCCCAAACCACCTGAAGCCGCACCATTGTGAGCATTCCAAAGGTTGGAGCTTGGGTGCTTGGGCATGACTAACGAAAGTACTCCAAATGAAACTTAGCGGCAGGCTCGAAGCCAACAAGTCGGCGGCATTCGGTGGCATCATGTACTTGATTTTAAGACCGTCATTAAGACCGTCAGACGGAACAGTGATGGAACCTTTTCCACATCACAGAGCTATAGATAGAGCCCCGGCCTGCCATTCTCCATGCCGAGAGGAGACTGAGACCCAGTTTCGTTCGGTGAGCAGTTGTCAGCATCTCCTTGACCAGGCGGTCGAAGCTGCCGCGCCCACAGCCATGGCCAGAGTTATAATGCAAATGATACTCTTCGCTGTTTCGCATCCAGAGCTGCTGCAAGGCGAAGGCCCTTGCGCTCGCAACGTGCACAGATGGTCGCCGACGGCCAGATTGCTTTGACCTCTCGCAGCTTCTCCATCGATGTCCAAAGGGGGTGAGCAAATGTGGGCTCGACAACGTGACGACATGAAGCTGGCAACGACGACGTTACAATGTCAACATGTTTAGGCTTTTGGGGGGTCACGGCCTGGGTGCCTGGCGTCACTGGTGTCACGGCAATGCACGGGAAACGCCGCATCAGCCGAAGTAACATACTGGCTACAAGCATCCCTGAGAGTTTCTCGAACACATGCGATGTGACTTTCTTCGAAGGGGCTGTTGACTGATCCTCCCCTGTGGATATAGAATTCACACCGTCATCTTTATACCACATCTTGGGTTTGGGCCCAGTTTGGGCTGAACACATGGGGCTTATTCCGAAACGACTTCCATTCAATTGAGGGGCAACCCCAATAAATGTGGACGTCACGTAAATGAGTTGTCCATACACCGATCCAAAAAATGGCCCTGGCACGACCATGTTTTCCCTTAGAGTGGGTTTGTAGCGTCTCTCGGGTGTCGGATCCCGGCCGACCGGAAAAAAGTGCCCAACTCACCCAGTCCCATAGCAGTAGTACGAGGAGTAGCAGCAGCCGCATGGATCGACAGCATTATGGGGCATCAGTAGGTCACTCGGAAACACATGGCCCTGGTACGAGAAGTTTTCGAAAGGCGGAGATAGTAGTGGATCCATCGCCGAAAAGTACACGAGAACTCCAGCCTCTGGATTCTAGTCTGGCATTGTGAATGCACTGTCGCAGCTATGTCCACTACAAACAAAATGGTTCCTTACAAGATGAAGGGACGGGTGACGTGAAGTCTGACCATCAGATCCTCACAAATAGGGGCCGGGGGTTGTAAGGTCACAGGACCACCAGATCGTTATGACATGGGGTGGGGAGTAAGGCTCGCACTTGCTCATAAGAACACTGTATAAGGGGGTTAACCCCCGTTTTGTTAGGCCTAGCTGGGGAGTTAATCGGCACATGCCAGGTGCACCGAGCAACGGTTGTGGCAAGGCAGCAGCTCTGGGTTGTCAGGTAGAGCAAGGCACATCAGCGCTCCTGCAAGCGGTGACTGACAGGACGAGGGCCGTGGGATTTTTGTCGGTGGGCTGCCAACCTCGTCACATGCTTATCTGCTTGGACGAGTCAGGTAGTGATCTCTCCGGGCACGTGTTTCCTGTGTAGATTTGTCAGGGTGGACGACAAGGAGTTGCGCAAACACTTTGAGCAGTTCGGCACTGTCCAGGACATCTCGCAGTGTAACGGTGTACGGACAGCTTCATTCGCCAGCAGCGGGCGCCACATGCTCGCAAATGTAAAGAATTTCCAGACGGAAGTAGCAGGATGCCACCGTGGTCATGAATCAAAAGACAGGGAAGCCCAAGGCAGGAGTCGCGGTCTGTCAGACAGATAAAGCTGCCAACGCTGCAGGGCTTCGGCTTCGTGGAGTTCAGGGAGCCGGGTGCGAGAGAAAAGGTATTGAGCCCGGTTGTGACATTGCTTGACGTTGCTCATCGCAGTAAGCTGCACCAAGCGACCAATGAGAGCAATGCCAATCCAATCCCATGCAGTCTTTCCAGCGCGGTGGGTCGGACAATTCAGTTGCCCCGCTCAGGGGATAAAGCTTACAAGATGTGCGAGCTCAATAATTTGTGTACTCGTGACTTGTCTGGGGTGCGAACAATTTCAGCGTCGTTGATGCCCTTTGTGTGCATCTGGCAGCAAGGGTGTGGAAGAGCAGCTGGGGCTGGGGTGAAACGTGGCCGAGGAGGTCCTGGGCAGCGCGACTTGAGGTTTCCGCACAACCCACTCTGCAGGCCGACAGGTTAGTTAGCAGCCAGTTTTCACTTTTGTTTGGATTGGACGTGCAGACATTACCGTCAAACAATCGCCAAAGGGCACAGCGCAGATACGACTTGTGCATAGCACCAAATTTGCAGAACAGGGGTCGCTGCCCCAAAGTCCTTCCCGCCCCAGCCTGCCACAACTCAGACTTGGATCACTGAGGTCCTGAGATCAGGTGCCACGCAGCAAATCCATGGCAAAACCGTCGAGGCAATTCAGTTTGGGGTTGAAAAGATCTGCTCGCATCAGCTGATGTCGGCTTAGTGTGAGCAAGCCACTCTGGAGACTTGACGAGAAAGATGCCGAGAGATTCAAAGACTTTTCAGGAAGGTGTTTCTTGAGGGGCTGTCATAAGCAGTGAAGCATTGAGTCTCTGGGTTAGCTTTTTGAGCGGGTGAGGATGATAGGTCAACCGTATTCATAATTCATCATGTACACTCTTGTGTGGCTTCCCTGTAATCTGTTTGCGGCCGGACAGAGTTTCTCCACCCGGCTCGCCAACCCTATGACCCAGCCGCCCAACCAAATAGTCAACTTCCCAACCGTTACTCATGTCTTTGGATGCGGTGATGAGTCAATCCGCCGAAGGTGAAACTGAGACAAGTCAGAGGAGCCAAAGGGGTCTCAGGACCTGCACTGAGATCGACTTTGCCAAGTGGCTCACCTGTAATGTCTGGTGTCCTGAGTTGCTCAGAACAGGGAGCGGCTCAAGACGCGTGAAGAGAAGAAGCGCAACCCCTGGAACCCCTCCCAAGAGAACTCCTCCCAAGAGGAGCCACATGCATGAAAGCTATATCGCCCAGAATGGACATGGCATTCTAGCATGCGTGAGGAGCATAGTCAGCATAGCATTAGGAAGTCCAGCGTGCCATCGTCAGCGATGCAAGCATGCGCTGCTGGGAGCAGCTGGCTGAGACCCAAGTTGCAGAATAACGAACATTCCATTTGCTTCGGTGGAATTCCCTCAGAGCAGATGATCCTATACTGTATACCAGGGCCACACCCGGGAATGTAGACGGGGGGGTGTACGGCGTACGGCATTTGCGAATACACATTCCCAGGGTCGGGTTGGCGAAATAGGCTTTCGAGGGGGGCCTGATTTAGATTTCTGCCGGCTGTCCCTGAAGTCTGTCTGATACACCAACTAATGTATGACGGATTGGGGCGCGCTTCGCGAAATACATTTCCCGGCCCAGGGAAAATCCGGCGTCTGTAAGGGGAACCAGGGCACCCCGGGCTCGTGCAGTCCTCCCGAAAGGTGGCGGGTAAGGCTGGGAGGCGAAAGAAAGGCGGCCGGCGGCCGGTTCTTCGTTTTTGCTCCATGTTGCGAGGCACAGCTTGCTGGTTCTGGCTTTTTGGGTTGCAGGCTTCAGGGCTTGGGGTTTAGGGCTTTAAGGGTTCTGGGTGTAGGGTTTAGGGTTTCTGGGCTGCGGGCTTCTGGGCTTCCGAAAGCGCGAGAGCAGGAGTGCAGGGCATGTTTTGAGCAGTCGGTGAGCAGTCATGAGCAGTCCATGTTGGGAAATCCCGGGATCAAGGTCCCCCCAAACCCCTGAACATATACATTTCCCCGGGACGCTTAATTAATGTTTATCGGAGGGGTCGCCTGCAAAAGCCATCTGGGGGTTGTATACCGCAACCTGAAGAGCGAACGCACGAGACAGCAGTGTAGTTGCAAGGCGCAGCTGCAGCCTTGCATGCCTCCATTCGGTTGCCTGTGTGAGGCAGCCGAGGCGGCAGCCATTCCCGAGTCAGCCTCTCAGAACAGCCTCGCCTAGCTGCCTAGCTGCTTTTGTCCCTGTGGATTCGCTTCAGGCCACAGGAGTGCAACCACTTTCGGGTGTGCTCGACGTTTCGGCTGGAAGCATGGCAGGAACAGGGTAGCCTGTTTCGTGGCATCTGACTGCTTCTTCCAGAAACTATTCCTGGCATTGCAAGTGTATCGGTTCTGCGGCTCGTTTCCTTACTCGTCTCCTTTGTTTGTCTTGAAATTACCTGGCCTGATACGAAACTGGTGAACCTATGATGGAAATCCTGAGATGCTGTCAATCCCAGACTTGGGTAATCACTCAGCTTCCGTAGATTGAGAGCCTACAGACAACAGATCTGTTTTCTCAATTATTCCGAAGCTTGCTGAAGGTCCCGGAGTCTGTGAGCTCCCCAAATGCCCGTAAGTTCGTAAGCCCCGTAAAGTCTTTAGGTTAGGCAGGAAGCTGGCGCAAGTGAGACTGCAGAGGATGGGCTAGACGGTCGCAGAGAACTTTTGATGCAGTGGTTGCTGAGCTTCTGACAGTGTGGAAGTCCAGTCACTGGCGGGGGCAGGGGCATGGGGAGATGCCGGAAGTAGCAACCTGCTTAGGGGGAAACCCCAACAAGGACTGGCCACACTTTGCAACCAGCTTGCATCGAGCTTGGATCAATAGATCCAGGGTATCGCCCGAACACGACGTGACGCACAGACGTGCAGTTGCGAGAATGCGCATGTGGGCTCCTCCAGAAGGGCAGGGGCCCACAAGGCACGTAAGAAGAAGAGCGAGCGTGCCCACAGAAAAACAAGGACAGCAAGGAGTACCACTGCACTCTGTGGCTCGTAGATAGAAGCCCGTCCAGTCACTTGATGATGATGCTTGCTTTTTGCCGATGCACATCATGCAGGAAATCCGTGGGCTATTCTCTTTGCAATCGCCTCGCCATGCGTTGGGGCGCAAAGGTTTGCTGAGGGCTTTTCCGCACAACTTTCCGTGCACACCGGCTGTGCCGGACTCAGCAAAAAAGGCATGAGCTGCATGGTGAAGTGATTCCAGCGTACGATGAGCAAAGATGCACCAACGTCAGGAAGAAAGCACGGTTGCATCGCAATGTGGGGTTCTGCCTCGTCACTGGGGCCGTCCAAAGTGCAAAAGTGCGCGCTGTAGGGCGTGGTGGAAAGAGATCAGATGCGAAATCTGCCATCAAACTGGCCTTTCGTGGGATGAGCTCAGACACTGTGTACAGCAGACTGCACCGGTGCATCTCTCCGGAGAATCGCTCGAGCATGATGTTCTCTCTAGGCGATTTGTATGGGATCCACAGTGGATTCCGTTCTATGCATCAAAGGTCTAAGGTGAAGAAACAGATGCAATGATCACGAGGTTGTTCGGCATCCACTTGGATCCGACAATCGTGCTCTCGCAAGAGGTCCATGTGTGCTCTATGGTTTTTCAATAGTGATCTCGTCGAGGCGGATCCCTATGCAACGACAACTACCTGCTGTACTCAATCCTGGATGTACGTATGTAGGTATGTATGTATGGATGGATGTTTGGATGTCTGTCTGTCTGTCTGTCTGTCTGTCTCTGTGTGACTTTGTGTCTGTGTGTCTGCGTGTCTGTCTGTCTGTCTGTCTGCCTGCCTGGCTGGCTGGCTGGCTGGCTGGCTGTCTGTCTGCCCATCTGTCTGTCTGTCTGTCTGTCTGCCTGTCTGTCTGTCTGTCTGTGTCTGCGTGTCTATTTCTGTCTGCCTGTTTGTCGTGTGTCGGTATGCATCCAGGCGTTTATGTAAGGATCCATTTGTTGATTCATTTATCTATGCGTGATCGTGTGTGTGTGTCTTATGTTAGGTTATGTGTACATAGGCTGGTACATGCACACATTTATACAAACCTTCATTATGCTCATAAAGTCGGTTTCCAGACTGCGCATCAACCGATCAGCTGATCGGCTCATCGGCTGGTCTGGTTTAGGGTTTAGGGGTTTAGGGTTTAGGGTTGATTAGCTGATCGGCTGATTGGCTCATCGTCTGATCGGTTGCTGCACGGTTTTGTGCTCAAAAGCCATGCGCACTGCAAGCTTTTGCACATGCACAGACACAAACGTTACACAGATATGTGCATAGATACAATCATAGACATATACATGTACATGGGCCAGGTACATACAAGTATGGACGCACAACGCATATACATATCCTCCAATCTAAGCTCTCTCCCGCTAGGCCGCTAGGCACTTCCCGGATTCGCACCGTAGCGACTGACCTGACATGTCCCCAGGAGGGGAAACAAGGTGGGCACGTGAGTCGAACCTGAAGAGCTGGCAACAGTTTCAGACTTATCCCGTCACTGCCTTGGATATGCTGCATTCACAACCTGATGTCTTTCATGTTGAAGTCCGTGTTCTGATGCAGTGCTGTATCTGCAGTCAGCTCGGTTGGGGAGTTCGGGGTGTTGCACAATTACATACATACACACATGCATGCACGCAGACGTACCCTCGCTCGCTCGCTCGCTCGCACGCACGATCGCACGCATTACTCGAGCCAAGTGTCTCTTCGTCCGTTCTGCAAGCTCCGGGGGTTCGTCTTGCCGTGGGGCCACAGCGACTTTTCGAAAGGGCAAAATGACTAGTTAAGTTTCGCGATCGGAGTGGTGCGGCAGGCTGGCGCCAAAAAGCGAAGAGGTAGTTTCGCAAAGCATGCATAGCTTCCGGAAATCAAACATACCATCTGGCTATCACTCCCGAGTTCCCCCTGCTATGAGAAAACTAACCTCGAGATAAACCTGGCAACATTCGCTTGCGTGCTCAGGTATGTAGATGGAACGGCAACTGAAATCCATCGTTCATTGAAAGATGCCATTAAGACGATCTGTGCTTCCTGTTGCCAAGGGTTGATCTTACAGTGCCTACGGCACCCTTATCTCGGGCTTTTAGGGTCGGCCGCGTCTGTATTGCCACAACTGAACTCATCGCATTCCAAGACTTTGCTTCTAGCGGGGTCCAAGGAAGAGATGTCGCCTGACATGGTCGACTCAGAGATCAAGGCCACGCAGGAGCAGAAACATCTGGGAGTCAAACGGTCTCTTGCCAGGTTCCTGCCGAGTGTTCCTCCTCCTTGCTTGCGCATGCGCGGTTGCTGCAGTGAGCATCCGAAGTGGGCACCTTGACTCAAACCCACAAGAGAATGCTATGCCGTGAACTGGATGCTTCTGGCAATGGGCATCAACCTACAGACAGATCGACTCTGCAGGCACTGGACGCACTGAAGGCAAAAGGGTCTGCCCGGCAAGTTTTCAGTAGACCTGAGCCGCGATAGTGCAGTGCGTGCAGACATGCCTAACACTGCAATGAACATTCCACCCGAGATGAGGTATGTTATTCTCAAGTTCAGCAATGAGGCTTCGCCGTTGCCACACTGTGCATTTCCGGAGTCTTTCCACCCGCGGCAGGAGCAGGCCCGCTTGAACGATCTGTACCACTACAGCCGCAAGTTCTTCAGCAATCCTTCTGCGTACAAGGAGCCTCTAGGCCGTTATTCTCCAATTTTTACTGCGTTTCTGTGAGAGGAGGGCTTCAAATGCTTTCCCATTCCTGGCGGCTACATGACTCCATTTCCGGGTACCTACGAGGCCGACCGCTGCCGGAGCTTTGAGAATGATGAAGACTGATCTGGGTTCATGAGCTGGCCTGTGCCAGATTTTCGAGCTCCGTCGAGGGTTGCCAGGTTGTCCTGCGGAGCTTCGTCAGGCCACATGGTTGAGAGAGTCCGCGTCACCCCACTCACAAGCTTGGAGTTCTGCTGCTGCATCATGCGTCGTGCAGTGAAATTACAACAGTGGCCAGGTGCACAAATTATGAACATTTGGCTGAAATGCCTGCTCACCAGCTTTCAAGCTGATCCAACCATTCCTATTAGTGTTTGCTTCCGTATGTCTCTATTCATGTATCGGCTTGTCTCTCTGTGTTTATCCGCGTTTCTCCATTCATGTGTCCGTGACATGCATTTGCAGTCATGTTGTGTGCACCTGCGTGCACACGTACATGTACCAGCACGTCAGTGCGTGTCGCAGTGTAGTGATAGTGTAGTGATAGTGTAGTGCAGTGCATAGTAATATCATGCAATGAACTGAATGCACTCGAATGGTGTAAGGTGAGCTAAGGTCAATCGGTGTAATGAATGTAATGTAATGAAAAGCAATGCAATGTAGGACTTATGCTCGCAAGCATGTATGCACGCATGCACGCGCCCGCCCGATAGGCAGGTAGGTCGGTAGGTAGGTCGGTAGGTAGGTCGGTAGGTAGGTCGGTAGGTAGGTCGGTCGGTAGGTAGGTCGGTAGGTAGGTCGGTAGGTAGGTAGGTAGGTAGGTAGGTAGGTAGGTAGGTAGTAGGGCAGGTAGGTAGGTAGGTAGTAGGGCAGGCAGGTACATGTTCGTGTGTGAGTATGTGTGCATGTATGTCCAAACACGTGCATGTGTGTATGTATGCATGTCTGTCTGTCTGTCTGTCTGCCTGCCTGCCTGCCTGCCTGCCTGTCTGTCTGTCTGTCTGTCTGTCTGTCTGTGTGTCTGTCAGTGTGTGTCTGTCTCTGTGTGTCTATCTGTGTGTGTCTGTCTGTGTGTGTGTCTGTCTGTGTCTGTGTGTGTCTGTCCGTCTGTCTGTCCGTCCGTCCGTCCGTCTGTCTGAACCTCTCTGTCTGTTTGTATGTCTGTCTGTCTATGCATATACGCAAGCATGTGGCATGTATCTGGACGCGGATGCATGTAGCTTCCTGCAAACGCAGGCTCCGTGTGTGAATACATGTAATAATTAGTCCATCTCTCCATGCGCGTCTATGCATGCTGCATGCTGCTGCTGATGCAGCTGCTGCTGATGCTGACCATGGGTGAGAATTGATACCATCGTTTCCTGGCAGTGTTCTTTTTACTTAAAGAGCCGATACATGCGACAGGGTTTTCGGGACAACTTGCAAGTAAGAACTTGGGGTTCAACGGGCAATGCACGCTCCTTGGAACTTCAGCAGCATGGAAATTTATGGGGGCTTTCCCGCTGCCTGTGCGTGGCAGGTGTATTTGTGTTGGCACTCCTTCGGGGTTGCTGACAGTGTTTGCAGTCGTAGTTCGCCATGCAAAGGTTTTCGAGGTACTGAAAGCTTGAGCAATGCTGGCCTTGCCGCAGCCAACCCTATGGCTCTTACCCGAAAAATTTCTCACCGTTAGCGTACTGATCAGGCGGGCATCGCTTGCGGTGCTTGTGACCCAGGCTGAGGTTCCTGTTAGACCAACAACGGGAACTGCAAGTCGGGTCATGCTGCTGCCTCTGGCGCTGCTGGGGGCTCTGCTGCCAGTGGATGCGGTATGCCGAAATGGTTGCTCCGGTCATGGATCCTGTGGTCTGCTCGGGACATGCATCTGTGAAGGCACCTGGGCAGGACGTGACTGTAGCTTCCAGCTTTCAATGGACGTCGAAGTTTCAGACAAAGACTTGGCGACAGAGTCACTGGGCTCGCCCCAAGCGGTTCTCTCGTCCACCGTGGGACGATCCGAAGTGAAACTCGGGGATGTGGTGGTTCAAAACTTTGCACGGTCACGACGAGCGGCAGAAAGTGCGTGGGCAACCGCAGACAAGCGCGGACCCCAGACTGTGTAGGATTCAGATGCCCGTGCCGTCTGACTGCAGAACTGTAGGCTGTTTGCGGCAGCGAAGATGGAGAATGAGCGCGAAGCATCAGAAAGACTTACACGTGCTGTTGGAAAGGCCCGTAGCAAGAAGGAGCTCATGGTTCATGCAGGGTCCGACATGTCGACACGGTCACTGCGGTCGTCCCTGTAGGATGCAATCCCTGGACACGAATTCGGTGGATTGCAGGCTCGGCCGAGCCCCTGTCTGTCACATGCACGGCTGGTGTGTCGATGTGGGGTCTGCAGGCATCGTCTACAGCCTCGATCCCAGACTCTTAGACTGTCCGATCTGACTTTCATGTTGAGCATCGTCGGGCCGGGGAGCCGTGGCAGGCTGCAACTCGGAGCTGTGGCCTGGACTGCAGCAGCCAGGGCATTTGCTTGGCTGGCAAATGTCTTTGCAGACAGGGCTACTATGGACAATCTTGCAACCCGGCTGAAGATGAGGAAGAAAGTTCAGCTCCAAACTTTCTGTGGAAGTGCTCTGCAGGTGAGCATAAGCGGTGCCTCAATGACTGCAGCGGAAACGGACAGTGCCATGTAGGCCTAGCGATGCAGATCAGTTGCGACGATCAAGGATTGCTGCACTCCTCTGTCGATGCAGGCCGATGTCTATGCTCGGACAAGTTCGGTGGAGAGGCGTCTGGAGAACAATTTCGAGACAAGTCCTCGTTTGTCACAAAGCGCTGGTGAGCGTAGACCCTGTAAATCCCAGCACCCTGGAGCCCGACAGTTGTGTTCCGTGTGATGTGCATAGTTCCTTCAGCAGCCATGCTTCAGCTTTCCTGTGAGTGATTGTCGACCGTTGCCACCAGGGGCCCCTTGTGCTAGCAGAAAAGAGGGTTGAGCCCGAACGTCCGCCGTGTGTTGCTCTACATGGTAGCGGAGCCTCGGTGACGGCCAGAGGTTTTAACGTGTTCCTCCTGGGGTCGGTCGGACGCGACCGCGAGCTCAAGCCCCAGGATTTCTTCGACTACCAGATTCTCCGGAAGGAGAAGGGCATCTTTTAACGGTTTTGTGAACACCGAGTCTGACTACCAGTTTTCTTGGTGATTTTGATTTGGCCCGCCGGGCGTGGACTTCCGGGAACTTCCTGGAAGGATGGCTGCAGCCGAGACAATGGCTACGGGAATGCCGAGCACAGCGGCAACGACGGGAAGAGAACCACTGGGATCACGGGGATCTTCTCCTTTGAGGGCACGGTCGCCGAGAGTACCGCCTTACACCAGCTCTGGGCTGGATGGCTCTCAAGACCAGGGGGGAAAGAAGTTTCATGATTATCGTGTGGAGGCGGCGCCCTCGTGGGACGGCGAGAACCCGGAGACCGAGTATCGACAGTATGCTCGGGCCCTGAAACTCTGGTTGATTGAGGCGGAGGCCCGACTTCCTCCCAGCTTGGTCGGGAAGAGAATAATGGATGTGATCCCCTTTGGGTCCAGGTTGGGGGCCCTACTGGCCCAGCTCTCCATCGACGACATTACCTCCGAGACGGGGTACAAGGACATCTTGAAGATCATTGAGGACAGCCACGAGTACCTCCGGGACATGAAATTGGAACAATCCTTTGAGCAGGCGATCTTCAAGGGAAGGAGGAGGCCAGACCAGTCGATATCTGGCTTCCTGGCTTCGAAGAAAGCGGCCTTCAGCGAGCTTCGTCGCCAGGGCCTAGACCTCTTGGAGACGAAGGCAGGGAAGCATCTGCTTGGCCACCTGATCCTGAAGCAGGGGCAGTTCACCGAGGACCAGCGGCAACGGATCAGGGTCCTGACCGACGGCAGCATCGACTTCCAGAAGGTGGAGAGTGCCATCCGGAAACTGTTCAGCGACAGCCTGGAGACCCCTGGGAAAAGTGCCGGCCGCGGCACCTACTGGGGTGAGTGGGCTGGCGAGGGGATGGATGATGCGGAGACCGAGTACCTAGACCAGCCGGAGTATCAGGACTATTTGGCCGAGGCTGTCGGTGACGAGTTGGAAGGGGTCTTTGAGGACCTCCTGGAGCTCGACGATGAGGGTCAGGTCTACATGGTCCTGGACGAGGAAATTCCGCCGATGATGGATGAGGCCGATGCGGTGGAGCTTGCTGGCTCCTACATGTCTTTTGTCTACTATGAGACGGCCGACCGGGTCAAAGGAAAAGGCAAAGGAAAGGGGAAGCACAGTGGCAAGGGCAAGGGCTTCCGCGCAGACAAGGGTGGCAAAGGTTTCCATTTCGGAAAAGGCCGGCGGACTCCTCCTGGAGTCTTTGGGGTCGGCGTTTATGGCACCTACCTGGACCACCGGCGTGCGCTACGTGATGCCCGCTCCGGCCGAGGCTTCTCCTCGTCCTCCACGAGACCATCAGGGCAGCAGTCGGATGGACGCCCGAGGGTGTCGTTGGCGGAGCTCAAGAGCAAGACAAGATGCCATCAATGCAAGCAGCTGGGGCATTGGTCGAAAGAGTGCCCGCTTCGACGAAAGCCAGCCCCGACACCTCGTGCAGCCAGTCAGCCGAACACGGCCATGTTCTTTGTGAGCCCTGGGCCGGAGTGCCCGGTGGTTGATGACAGCGATTTGGTTCCGATGTGTGGACAATACATGGTCGCCAGCAGTTCGGGTGTTCGTGTTTTTGGGGATGGGTTGCATGAGATGGAAATGTACTTGAGCTACACGTTTGCTTCTTCGGTGGACTTGGAGGGACATGCTCTAGTTGACACCGCTGCGCAACATGGTCTGATTGGTGCTGAGACCCTAGAACAACATGATCGTCTGTTGCGAAGCAAGTTTGGCCTGTGTGTTCAGTACTCTCAGGAGACCGGAGGCTCAGTTCGAGGGGTTTGTGGTTCGGAGCAGGAGACCAAGCTAGCATACATCCCCATGGGCTTGTGTGGCATGTCGGGTGTCCTTAAGGTGCAAGTGGTTCCTGGTCATGTACCATGTCTATTACCAGTATACCTGCTGACTGCTCTGGGCTCGGTAATCGACCTCCAAGGCCTCAAAATGTACTACACGCGTAGTGGTGCTGTGCAGGAACTGCATCGAAGACCTACAGGGCATGTCTCAGCTGATATCATGGAGTTTGGTGCGAACTTCAATATCCCGTCGGCCTATCGGTTCGAGAGCAGCGAGGTGTGGTGTAGCCGAGACGGGAGTGTATCATCCCCGGAGCTTACCGTGCTTCATGCTGGACAAGCTGCCTCCATGCCTCCGACGCTGGCGCCGCTTATCGCTGCGCTTGGCATTGGCTTACGGCTTGCAGGCTCTATCAGTACTACAACAAGTGGTGCAGCAACCAAGGCTGCGAGAGGCCCGTGTTTTGGCGGCCCGTCGAGAACGTTTGGAAGCCAGAGCCTTGGACTTGCAGCGCCGGGAAGCTGCACTGGTGGCGGCAGCTGGGGCAAGCGGAGCAGTGAGACCTCGGAACATGGTGCCCCAGGACGACCAAGACCTCAAGCGACCTTTCGTGGAACACCGGGGCCGCTCCAAGTTCCTTGCTCCGGTGCTGAGGTCTTCGCCAACGTGCCAGCACTCTGCGACGAAGCACGGGGCCAATGCGGAGTGGAGCTGGACCAAATGCGAGAACTGCGGCAGCACGGAGATGGTGCCGAAGTTGACCCTCGACCGGCTCACGGAGTGGAACAGCATCCTCGTGCACCAGAAGCCGGACTATGTGACCCCGCAGAAGAAGAAAGAGGATGCCAAGGCCAAGAAGGCCAGCTCGAGCGGCCAAAAGTTTCCTTCGGGGACACCAAGGTCTATGCCTATGACGCCACCTCCTCTGACCGAGCTGGAGAAAGCTGCGCAAGCCTTCCGGAGCCACCGCATGGACACACCCCTGATTTCGTCCGGGGAGGAACAGCCATCCGACATCGATATGGACGGGCTCCAGATGATGAGGAAGGACGTGGCGAACTACGAGAAGGAGGTGGACAGCCCAATGTGGACTCAGAAGTGCACACAATGCTCGGGTATGTGTCACCTAATGTGGGACGCGAGGCGACGGGGTTACCTGTGGCAGTGCCGGAAGGGCGACCGGAATTGTCCCTACCAGTGGACCGACCTAGAGGATCAGATGACACCAGCGTTCGGGACACGACTATGCACCGAATGCCAGCAGGATGCGCTGGCGAAAGTGAATGTCAATGGCCGTTGGGGCTGGAAATGCCCTCGGTGCCAGGACTTCACCCTGGAGCTGGACTGGCCGACGGTCATCGGGGACTTCCTTTGGGCCGGGGGCTACAACTTCGAGAAGACTCATGCGGCACTGGAGCAGAGTTCCCTCCGCACCAGTGGGGCAATGGCTTCCAGTTCTTAGGATGGTTTCATGAAGAGGACCTGGCCAAGGAGCTGACCCTGGACCGCCTGGAGTTCAAGAAGCATGTGAACGAGATGAGGACCATGGCGTTTTGGTACCAAGGCTCCTGTGTTCCAGCCCAGCTTGGTGTTCGACTACGGAGTCCCCTTGGGACTCGGGTGTTGGCCACAACCTCCGGAAAGGGCAGCTGGAACATCCTAGACATCCAACGTGGCAGCTCGCAGGCCTACGACCTGGGTGGATGTTTCAAGGTTTTGGTGTTACAGGAGGTAACGAGTGACTTCATTGGATACCTCCAGGACCAGCTGTACGACCCCATCGAGGTGACGATGTCAAAGAACGAGAAGAAGACCCTCTTGAGGTCGTTGGATGGCATCAACCAGGGGGATGAGACCTACTGGGACATGTTGGAGGATCCCGACACTTGGAGCGGGAGAACGGAGAATGAGGCTGGCATCGAGAACAGCGACGCGTTTCCAAACAGCGCTCTCGCGACAACGACCACAGCCAAGACCACCACAGATGTCCTGGCCAAGATGAGAGTGACCCGACCAAAGGTGCCACCAGTGGCTGACATCATTGAGCGAGGGAGGACCCAGTATGATCATCTACCTTGCAGTATGGAAATGCACGGTTGGGTGCGAGACCTCCTTGAGCTCAAACTCCGGATTTTGTGGAGAGAGTATTTTGGCCAGGTGGTGGTGATCTGTCTGGATGCAAAGACGACCCTACTTCCTAAAGTAGGCCCAGGTGCGCGACCAATGAGGTGGACAGCCGCGTGCAATGGTGATCACCCGGAGGAATGGACGTGCCTGGAGGAGAGAGCTATGGGTGACTGGAGCCCCCATGTCCACGACTATGAGAAGATCATTGTTTTCTATCGGTGGCCTGTTCCAGGGCCGTGTGTCAATACTTATGTGAGCACACAGGACATCACCGACCAGGAGAAAGCAGCGGTGATGCGATCGCATGTGAACCTGGGACATCCACAAGCTCGGGAGTTTGTGCGACTGTTGAAAGCAGCCGGTACCCGGGAGGACATCATCAACTACGTTCTCAGAGAGTTTGACTGCCCGGGCTGCCGTCTGGAAAAACGACCTCCCACTCGTTTACCAGCAGCGACACCAAGGACTTACGACTTTAACATCGTTGTGGGGATAGACGTACTCTTCCTGCACGGCCTGGACAACAAGGCGGAACATCCGGTCCTCAACATCACGTGTTGGGGGACCTTGTACAGCACGTTTGGTCTGGTGGATTGGAAACGCCGAACAGCTGAACTTACTTGGAACGCCTTTACCAAGCTATGGCTGCGTACCTTCGGTGCTCCCCAGTTCCTCGTGTACGACCAAGGGAATGAGTTTGTCGGGACTTGTTTTCAGCAAGGCCTGGAGCGGCACGGCATCTGTCCAATAACTATCAGCCGCGATGCCCCTTTCGAGAACGGAGTCACCGAACGGCGGGGAGGACTTTTCAAGGATGTCTACTACAAGACTCGAGAACTGGTTCAGCCACAGGACCTATGTGAAGTCGAGAGTATGATCTTTGAGGTGTCCTGGGCGCTGCAGACCTTGGTGAATCGCTCAGGCTATTCACCAGCCCAGCGAGTTCTCGGGCGACAACCACAGATTGGGATGGAAACTCTTTCGGATCAGGGCGAGTGCCATCTTTCAACTACCCAGGACCGATCGTGGGCTCAAGCCGAGAAGATCCGTCGAGCAGCACGAGAAGCACTGGTGCAGCTTGATGCTCGAGAGCGACTTGCAAGAGCTCGCCGTGCGCGACCAAGGCGAGAGCTTGAGAGGCTTTCCTTCACGGAAGGGGAGCCAGTGATGATCTGGAGACAAGGGAGACGTGGATCTTTGGCTAAAGTTGGACCATGCTTTGTGGTGCTCCAGCGGGGTCATACAGTTTGGGTCACCAGGCGAGGGGAATTACTGAAGTGCCACGTCTCGCAAGTGTTTCCGATGGGGAACCTGGAAAAGCAAGGACTCGAGGTGATTCCACTTGATCTACTACAAGCCAAGGAACAACTCCGGTACAACAGCGAGAAGCTTTCATATACTGATGTGACGCAGGAGAATGGAGAACACGCCGGAGGCATTGGCAGTCCGCTTGAACCACCAGATTTCGTTGGACCCCCTGATGGACACGAAAATCCATCAGAAGCCCAAGGACTACCAGTCCATGAAAATCCATCAGAAGCCCAAGGACTACCAGTCCATGAAAATCCATCAGAATCCCAAGCACTACCAGTCCGTGAAAATCCCTCAGAACCTCAAGCACTACCAGTTCGTGAAAATCCGTCTGAACCTCAAGCACTACCAGTCCCACAGGCCAACGATGATGGGCCAGAGACGCAGAGGTCACGTGCCGCGTCAGTGGTGTCTGCCAAGTCCAGTGGTGGGTCATCCAGTACCAGTTCGTCCAGTAGTTCTAGCAGTAGTTCTGCGACTCCTAAGGCAAGACCCTTGAAGGCACCAAGAGCAGCAGAGTGGCCACCAGATGGCGATGGCACCCAGTTGCGCCGATGGACAAGGATAGACGGGAACGCGAAGAGATTCCGTACCTCCATGTCCACCGGACCTCTCTGGGGCGATGTTGTGCAGCGTATAACAGTGGACCGCGACACCGGCAAGGTGATCTGCGTCGAGGACGTGACGGGCAAGGAGCAGTTTCGACAACTACATCGGGCTCTCCCTGAGGAGGTCAAGACAGTGCGCACCATCCTGGTGTACAAGAAGGTGGCGGGTCACCCAGACCCAGGTGTTCCATACCATGGCGGTGAAGAACCTCCACCAGCCGAGGAGGATGAAGACGGCCGTTTGATCCGGAGAATCAAGAGATCGATTGATGAAGCCGTGGATGGAGTCAATCCTGTGACTCCAGGGGGGCACCGAGCGGCCCCAAAGTCCAAGGTGTTTGGCATGTGGATCGCCGATGTGAAGAACGAGTGGGGTGACAAGGCCCGCTACCCCGTCATTGCCAACGCCAAGGACCTGGACCTCTTCAAGAAGGTGCTCAAGAGTGACACCTACTACATGTATTCAGAGCTCCACTCTGGATGGATCTGTTTGACGAAGAAGAGTGGAAAAGAACTTCAAGAACGGTTGCTTACGCCACAGGAGCAAGAGCTCTTCAAGGAGGCCAAGCTCCTGGAGATTCAGAACCTCGAGGGCACGAATGCCATCGAGTTTGTGACCGATCGCGAGGAGATCGCTCGTGTACTCAGTGACCTGCCTCACCGCGTGATGCCAAGTCGGTTCATCATCACGAAAAAGATGCAGGAGGTGGGCCAGGCTTGGAAAGCCAAGGCGCGCTGGATATTGCTCGGACATCGGGACCCAGACGCTCTAAAGGTTGAACGATATGCGCCGACACCTGCCACTACGACCGTTTACATGACTTTTCAGATTCTAGCCAGTCTTCGATACAGGCTGACCATCATGGACGTGTCGTCGGCATTTGGTCAGTCGGAGCCGGAGGAGCGGGAAGATGGGCCACTGTATGCAACTATGCCACCGACCGGCATTCCGGGCAAGGACCAGGGTTTTCTGATTAGGGTCCGCACTGCTGTGTATGGACTAGTCAACGCGCCGGCCTCCTGGCGACGTACAGTCCGTAAGTTCCTGCTCAGCCTCGACTATCGCGAGAGCTCATTCGATCCATGTCTTTACTACCTGGAGTACACCGCGGAGGATGGTCTTGAACTACCTCGACGAGGCTGCGCAGGCGTCGTCCTGTTGGACGTGGACGATTTCGTCCAAGGAGGAAACAAGAGGCATCAGCAAAAGATGCAGGCCCTCCGAGAACACTTCAAGTTCGGGAAATGGAGAGACGTGTTTCAGTCGTACGGCGAATACCTCGGAAGGACAGTCATCCAGAAAGAGAACTTTGAGGTCAACATATGCATGTCACGGTATATAAGGGAGAAACTACGACCTATCATTCTCCCTCGTGGACGTGCAAAGGAGGATGACAGCCTTCTGGATGAGAAGGAGACCTCTCTTCTGAGAGGAGCCGGAGGCTCACTTTTGTGGGTCGGGAAAGAAACTCGTCCGGACATGGCGGCCTCCTGCGCCATGGTGTTGTCGTGGGAGAAAGAGGGGCCCAAGGTTTCACATGTGAAACAGGCCAACAAGGCTATCCAAGAGCTTCAACGGACGGCCGAGACATCTCTACGAATCCTCCCGATTGCACTGGAAGATGGTTTCTGGATGTCGATCTCCGATGCGTCCCTGGGGAACGACGGCAACAAGTCACAGGGTGGATTTCTAATCGCGTTCGCAGACAAGAAGATCAAGTCCGGGGAACTTGCTGACTTCAGTCTGAATTCCTGGAGGTCGCACAGACTGCGGCGTGTGGTTAAGGCGAGCTTAGGCTCGGAAGCACTAGCGATGGATGATGCTTTGGCAGAGCTTGAGTGGGTGCGTGCACTTTACAGTGAGGTGTGCATTCCAGGCACCACGGTGTTTGATGGCACCAGGCTCTCCACTGATGAGAGTGTGGCCGTGGTTCGTCAATCTGATGAGAAGGAGGAGAGCATCACAGTGACGGACGCGAAAGCTCTCTATGACCTGTTCCATCGTCGAAGTGGTTCAGCCGGTCTAGATCGTCGAGCTCAAATCGATGTGGCAGTGATGTGCCACAGTGCAAAGGTGTTGAACGCGAAGGTGCACTGGCTGCCGGGACATTTTATGCTTGCCAACCCCCTCACCAAAAGGTTGGGGAATAGCAAGCTGCTTCGAAGTGTGATGCATCTGGCTAAGTATGCCATACAGGAAGATGCGCTCCGAAGCCTCATGCATGAACTGTCGGAGGAACCCCCTGATGGATGTAAATCCCAGCACCCTGGAGCCCGACAGTTGTGTTCCGTGTGATGTGCATAGTTCCTTCAGCAGCCATGCTTCAGCTTTCCTGTGAGTGATTGTCGACCGTTGCCACCAGGGGCCCCTTGTGCTAGCAGAAAAGAGGGTTGAGCCCGAACGTCCGCCGTGTGTTGCTCTACAGACCCATTCAGGAACCAAGCCAGCACTAGCTCAGGAACTTCCTCAGGAAAATCGGGAGCCAAAGCGAGAAATTCACGTACCGGAATTCAGGAACCAGCCCGGAACCGATAAACAGTTCCATTCATGAACTGGGAATTATGGTTGAGGGTGGTTGTTGGGTTGGCAGACAAGTATTTTACGGGCTCAGGGCTCAGGGGGCTCGGTTTGGTTTGGGGTTCTTGAGGGCTCTCGAGGGTTCATGGTCTTCCGGCTTAGGGTTTAGGGTAATTGAAGTTGTAGGGTAATTCGGTGCACCGAGCCGTCCGGCATATCTGACTTAGCAAAGGCAGGGCCTTTCAGGGTTTGAGGCTTCCCGGCTTTAGGGTTTGTAGGGTGTCGCAGGACTTAGGGTTGTGCAGGGTTTCTGGATTTTGTACGGGTTAAGGTTCAGGCTTCGGCTTTTCGAGAGTTAGGTTTCAGGATTTAGAATGTTTTAGGGTTTATAGCTTCAGGTTCTCACAGCTTATCGTACTTTGAAGGGATTAGGGCCCACAGCGTGTAGGGTTTAGGATTTTTGAACTCGATTTTGGCTTGGGATTCTGTAGGGTTCATGGTTTTCCGGATTAGGGTTTAGAGTTTAGGGTTTTTGAAGCTTAAGGGCCTGGGGTTTTTTGCAGAGTACACCTAGATCGATGCGCCACGCCGTCCGGCATATCAGAATTCGCAAAGGCGTGGTCCTCATGAAGAAGGTTTCCCGGGTTTAGGAGGTCAGAAGCTTAAAGATTTCGGGCTGTCTAGAATTAGGGGTTTCCGCGGTTTAGGGTTGAGGCTTCGGCTTTTCGAGGTCCGGGTTCAGGATATTCCAGGGTTCAGGGCCAAGGGTGCAGGGCTGACAAGGTTCAGGGTTTCGGGTGTAGGGTTCTCCAAGCTTTAGGGCTTCTGGTTCTTTGGGGGGTTCCTGGCTTTTCCGGCTTAGCGTGTGCGGTTTTCAGGCTTTAGGGGTTTAGGGTTTGGGGCCATGTCGGATTTGCAGTTGAGGCTTGAAGTACGCTTGGGTTTCTTGAGGGTCTAAGGTTTCCCGGGTACAGTGTGCTGAGGATTCAGGGTTCACAAGGTTTAGGGTCGACGGTTTTGCAAGGTTCAGGGCTTTGACTGTGTTCAGGGTTTAGGGCTCGCAGGGTTTAGGGTTTAGAATTGTTTGAAGCTCGGTTTGGCTTTGGTTTCTTTACGGGTCATGGGCTTGGTTTTTTCGCAGGATTTACAACGTTTAGGGTTGAGTATTTTCAAAGTGTCTTCAAGTAGTTTAAGGGTTTAGGGCCAATAGGGTTTAGGGTTTAGGATTTTTGAAGCTCGGCCGGCTTGGGGTTTGGGGATTGTTTAGGGTTTTTGAAGCTTTAGGGCCTGAGGTTTTGCAGGGTTTACACCTAAATGGATGCGCCGCGCCGTCCGGCATATCTGACTTCGCAACGGCGTCGCGCTGCAATGTGCAACTCAAATCCACACACAGCCGGAACCCGTCCTGGCGCGCCTATTGTGACGATGCGGTTCCCGAACTGTCTGTCCGCCGGCCGAATTTCCGCACCCACGAATCGGATGCGAATCGGGTTCCTGAATTCTTGCCGGCTTCCGAAATTCGGTTCCCGAATTGCGTGTCTCGGGTTCCGAGATCGTTCAGCCCAGAATGCTGCCGGGATGTGCAGGGTGCAGTTGCGGGGAGTGTGAGAACTTTCGTGACTTTGTGCTCGGAATTTCAGACATTCGGAAATCAGCTGCAGGATTGCTCGCAACTCCTGGAAAAGCCGTTTTCGTTGGCCTCGATCCTCAGCCGAGGTCGATGAAAGCAGAGTGCAGATCGCCTTGTTGATGTTGTGGTGCCGTGTTGTGCAGTGTGCAGGTTTGGCAGCGGAGAAAGAGGAGCTTGCAAGGCAGAGTGAAGTGAAGCAGAAGAAGGCGACGTCCAGCTTGGTCCGATCGCTTTGTTTCAACAGGCTCTTTTGCAGCTGCAGGCTTGTCCGCTAAATTGCGACAACCGCGGAGACTGCCGTGAGGGTACGTGCATCTGCCACGACGGTTGGACGGGACCGGCATGTCAGGACTTGGGTCGGCTGTTGTGTGTGTGTGTGTGTGTGTGTATGTGTCTGTGTGTGTCTGAGAGTGCGCGCCAATCTGGCTCTTGATGTCGTGACCCGTGCGCATCGTGAGGACTACCTTCAACCTTTTTCCAAGCCGAGACTCGACCTCACTCAGGCTAGCTGCCACCAACTCGGTGTATGTCCCCTGTGCTCGGGTTAGAGCTCAGTCACAGTCTGGGATTGAGGGTCTGCAAGCCACACACAAGTCAATTTGGGGTTTCGAGCTAGTGCCCGAATAGCACTGAATTCCTCACATTGGCTGCGTGTAGCTAGTTTGTCCGCCCGCTTGCTGGGGCTTCCTGTTGCTGTGTTTGCATTCCCCAAGATGCTGTTTCTTGTGTGTTTTCGGTCTCTTGTTGTTGTGAATGCGTCCTTGAGTCCTTGACTCTTTGTCCCAAAGTCCGAAACTGTGCTAGTTAGGCTGCGCCCTTCAAGTCACTGTACTCCCCACACGGGCAAGATATCTCGTACGAGGCAGACTTGTAGAGTCGGCATTCCTTCCAGGCATACACGAGAAGCTGCG
Source organism: Symbiodinium necroappetens (assembly GCA_905231915.1). Classification (NCBI taxonomy): domain Eukaryota; class Dinophyceae; order Suessiales; family Symbiodiniaceae; genus Symbiodinium; species Symbiodinium necroappetens. The sequence continues at coordinate 25,753 of CAJNJA010034864.1, forward strand.
CAGACCCGACCTGCTCCGGCAAGGGTGTGTGCCGGCGGGTGCCCAAGACCATACCATGACGGACGCAACTCGTGCAATTTCTGCTGGTTTCCAGGCTCGGCCAGTGCAAGTGTCAAGAAGGTTTTCGCGGAGAGGCCGTCTGGGAAGTCCGGATGAGCGCTGCAAATCTTCCTCTCAGGACTAAGCAGCCAGCAAGCCGGAATGCCATTGTCCAGGCATGTGAGCTGCTGGATACCTCCGCGGCAGCTAAGTCTGCGCCTTTGCAGCTGCAGCTTCAGCAGGCTGAACATGGGGGATGCCAAAGTCGGCTATTCTCGTCTTCTTGATCGTCCATGCACGGTCCATGCACGGAGCTTCTTTGTGAATCTTTCATGTCAAGCTGGCAGATGTCTCTCATGTGTACTCTTTGCTGGGTTAATTTACGACTGACTGATTGGCTGAATGTTTGACTTGTCACGTGTCGCTTCTAGCAAGGGCGACTCCGAGACTAGACAATACTGTCATCCGTAGGGCATCCGTGGTTGTGGACATGTCAGTAGACACAGTCCTCGCTACAAGCTCGAAGGCTCTCGATGGGTGTTGCAGAATAAGCAAGTGAACGGTTGGTTGATGTCTGATGCTTGTTCAGACATTATACTTCAGCAGAAGCCGCACCCAGCATGAATCCTGTTCCCGTCTCTACCAACATACAGTCTGGGCAGGGATGTGACAAGCACATTTCATTAAACATCTCCGCTTCCGACATTTCTGTCCTTTCCGGCTTGCAGGCCTCCGGGGAATCGTTAAGGTTCACTGACAGTAGGGCTGAGGCGTATGAGTTTGGCGTACAAGCTGCCAGGTCACAAAAGAGGACGAGGAGCTCGCTCTGATGTGTCCCGGAGGATGCAGTGGCCATGGCAAGTGCCAGGCAGTGAAGAGTAGAGAACATGCTATTCGCTGCTGTGCCGTCTTGGATCCTTGGAGTCTTTGCGCTGCCAGCGAGGGCATGTGCAGAACGGTGCAGACGGGTTGGCACTGCCGCATTTGTGTCCGTGGGATTTGTCAGGCAGGAATGTGCGAGTGCGAGGCTGGCTGGCAAGGCTCCAGCTGCACGATCAATGTGGATGCAACACTGCGGACCAAAGACGAGGCGGAATAGAAGGAAGGTCTTCCTGTCCAGAGAGCTTCGTAACTGGCCAAGGATGCTGACCTCTCTGTGGCACAGATACCAGCAGCCGGATCCTGGATACCTGCTGCGCATGTCGCTTCGACTTACTAGATTGTGTTTTCAGTGTGCCCACCTCGGGCGACGAGATTGGCCGGCACAAATTGCGGGTGTGCTTCCTGAAGGCAGCTTCAGGCAAAGCTCTTCGTGCAAGTCTACAGCAGGTTCAGCAGGTGCACACAGTGTGCTGCATCCCTTGACAGCTTGAGACTTCTGTAGCCCATGCTCGCATGGAGAAATTGCTTGCGCGATCTGCAGGAACCTGCGCAGGCATCTCGCTTGGCACTTCAGTGGCGGTCAGGGTATGATGATTCTGTTCTTGCTGCCCATGCCCATGCATTGCTTTCTGAGGTATCCACCATGAACTCTTGGCTCAAGGCTGCGAGTTCGGCAAGCACTGACCGCACTGCACAGACCTGAGGGCAAGAATGGAAACGGGTGCAGGGACAGATCGCGCGTGTCTGTCTTTGCACAGCCCTGCCTGTGAGGTTGATCGGCTGGCAGCCCTGCTGAAAGGTGCAATTGCAGCACCGCAAGACTGAGATCGACATCAGGAGAAAAGAGTCGAATGTTGCGTGTGTGATCGAAGTTCTTTTCTAAGCTGTCTGAAGTTCTCGGGTCGTCCGTCGCACGGGCATCTCCTGGAAGCTTTCAGTGCTTTCAGGCCATGGAAGCCTTTGCCGTATTGGAGAAGTTGGCGCTGGATTTTGCCACACAGGCCAGTGTAAGACATTTTGAAGCCTCTCCATCTGAAGGAGACGATTTCACTCACACATTGCGTTTTAGATGGCTTCGCCCTTCAGAGATTGGGCGGCAGTCCTCACCGTTGCCGGCGCAGAGTCGCAGCGAAAAGTAAGCTTTCGTCTCTACGTTCGCCCGCCGTCGCGTCGTGCACTGGCACGCAACTCAAGACGACTTTAGCCGACGATGGTCGCAGATAACTGCAGGGACTTGTCTGTGACCTACGGCTCAGTTTTCTAACCTGGTGGTAACAGCTTGTTTTTCCTAGTGACCTAGTGTCTCTGCAGAACTTCAGACACTTTGGTGTTGGTAGCTTCAGTCATCATGCCTGCGGGTCGGAAATGAATCAGATTGGCTGCGACATCGGCGTTGATTTGCAGCAGATGCCAAGCGACACCTCATCAACCATGCGGTGATCTGACCGCACTAGAAGCTGGCTTTAGCCGCACTAGAATTGGCATTCATGTCGCAGCAGTTTTCGCTTTCTATGGCCGAGGTGTATACACTACGATCGCCCTCTTGAGAGTAGGGGTGCTGCAGACTTGCCCAAGGACCGGTGAGAGGGAATGAGATTCAACCGCCAATTAGCTATTCGTGACTGAAGAAGCTCCAGGTCACCGGCCAACATATAGCCGTGGGAGCGGAGGTTGGGCAAGAGACCGTTCTTGTTCCTTTATTGCAGAGGCCCTGAAGCTGCTAATTCAGAGCCTAGTCAGGTGCGGCTGGTAGATCTGCAGGGTGGTGAAGTCGCTCTGAACGGGCTCAAGGCAGCCTGGGGTGCTCGGAGATGAGTTGAAGGCGTTGATGCTTCAGCGATGGCTGCAGGGCACAGTGACTGGTATGGACGAGGGCTTCGAAGTGTCGCTGGCCGGGGCGCCGGAGGCCAGCATTCCCCCCCTCTATCTCCTGTTTCCTGGGGGAGGACGGGGTCCCCTAGGATATCCTATTTCCTATCCTGGTTTTGAGACGGGAGGGAGGGGGGCGGAAATAGGAAAAAGATAAGATGCGAGCTAGTAACTAGTATAACGACATGAGAGACACGCAGAGCCGTAATGTATCCAGTGGGGGGGTCTTCAATTACTATCGGGAGAGCTCGTTTCCATCTTTCAGTTTCCGGTGGCTACTTCAATATATATATATATGTATATGTATATGTGGGAAATCTGAGATAGTGCGCAGAGTAGCCGAACAGGACTGATGACAACATGATCAGAATCGAGTTAGTGGCAAATATGCGATCTGGGAAATCTGATCTGGTACTTGTTGGGGTTGGGGTCTAGGGCGGTGGCATCCTGGATAAAACTTAGGTTTAGCGGGGCATGTGGTGCTGAGTGCACTTTTTGTATGCCCGTCCACATTGCTGCTTGCTCAGGCATTTTGCCACGAACCGTAGACGCTCATGCATGGATTAACGAGATTCCCGACGGCCCTTGCCAGCCTCGCGAAGCCACGAACTATTCTATTAATTTAAGTAAGATCTCAAACCACTATGACGGCATAGGGGGTTAAGGGTTAGTAGTAAGCCACTATGTCAATGTCGGCAGTGAGTTTATAGTTTTTTAAATAAGATCTGAAGCCACTATGATGGCAAGCGGGGTAAGGGTTAGTAGTAAGCCACTATGTCGGCAGTGGGTATACGAGAGCCAGATTGGAAATAGGATAATCCGAGGGGGAGTCCGCTATGAACGCCTCGGCTGGGGC
>CAJNJA010034875.1:8868-29043 GCA_905231915.1 Symbiodinium necroappetens
AGTAGTAGTAGTAGTAGAAGTAGGAGCAGGAGTAGTAGCAGGAGTAGGAGTAGGAGTAGTAGTAGTAGTAGTAGTAGTAGGAGTAGGAGTAGGAGTAGGAGTAGGAGTAGGAGTAGGAGTAGTAGTAGTAGTAGTAGTAGTAGAAGAAGAACTACTACCACCCCTTGTACTTGTTACCAGTATCTTGCCAATACTGAAACAGAACTACCATTACTCCTGATGGGGCTGCTAGCACTATCACTGCTACTGCTGCTGTTACCGCTACTGCTACTGCTACTACTTGTATGCTACAAATATTGCTTTGTATACACTGTGGCTCACTGCATGGTGACACCAAGCAAAAATCAAGTGAAAAGCCCAGCAGCCTCGATCTCAGTTGCGCGGGAAATTCGGGTGGCAAGCTGCGCAAGTCCCTGCTGCAAAGTGACCAAGTTTTCCGCGCGCAACCACCATACAATTCTTCTGTCCTTGCACTTGGCGTGTAAAAGCTCAAGGACCAGTTGGCTCTTGCCGACCCCTGCCAGTCCCGAGGTCGCCACCAGGCATAGGAACCCAGGCTCTCTCAATCGAGCTTCAAGATCATCCATCAAAGCCTTCCGCCCAACAAAACACTTGTTTCTGGCGGGTAGATTCCAAATTTTGGCTTCCCATGGATCCGAATTGCTGCAGAGAAGCTGCGGCCGTTGCAGGCCACTAGATCGTCTTTGGACAGACTGGGTTATCTTAGCAAAGCCCTCCGATGTGATGTTGAACTCTACCTGGCTGTTAAGAAAACCGACAAACTCCTTGGTGAACAATCCGTTACCTCCTGTTTCACGGGCCACTTGGCCACCTCCACATGCGAACATGACGTAGAAGTTGCCTCTGCGAGGAAACGAAACCGCAGTTGGCAGCGGCTGGAAAGCAGGTGTGCGGCAGCAATCCAGGATGGCGACGATCTTTGTCTTCGGTGCCGTTTGGGGCGACAGGCAATCATAGAGGCGCCTTAAGCTGTTGTTTAGTGTGTGTTCGTCATCGGCGTACTGGGGATTACTGTCAACGCAAAGAAGTGCGTTCTGGCCTCCAGTTTCGATGGCATGGCCAGCAAAATAAAGCAGCAAGACTTCACAGCGCTGGCTGCGCAGCTCATGAGCTAACTCACAGAAAGCCCGATCCAACTCTTTCCACGTGCAATCCAGGTAATCCAAAGTGTAGAAGCCTTTGTCCTGCAAAGCTTTGGCCACCAGCTGCACATCAGCGACTGTGCAGAGCAGCGGAGAGTAATGGCGATATGATTGGACACCAACTAGCAAGGCCACCAGATTCTTCGAGCTGAGCGTGTTGCAGGCAGCCCGGGTTGCAAGAGCCCTTCGCTGGCGCGAGCGGAAAAAAGCAAAACTCACGACCGTTAAGGCTGCGAGGGTGATCGCAGTTGCTGACACAGCCTTGCGACTGTGGTTGGTCCACATCATAAGCATTCCAACCACAGCATGCTGTCAACACGGCAGCTTGCAGAGAGTCTATGGGATGTTGTCCGTACTAACTGTGGTGCCGTACCACCGTGGACTTCCTGGTTCCAACGAACCCGGGCCAATGCGCTTGCTAAGCAGGATTTCCTGGCTGGCCATGTCATCACCTTCTCCTGCACGTTGTTAGATCTGAGTTTGCTCATGCTGATGACAAATGTTTGGCCGTGGGCAGGTTGTTCGACTGTCTTGCACGATCTCTGACCGTCTGTGAGCAAAGACGTAAAAGACCCCGGCAGGTTCATGTGGAATCCGGGAGCTGGCAAAGAGAAGAGTGTGGACTTACAGTCTTGCAGACATGCTTTTGAGTATACATGCAACATCTGACCTCCTGGAGAGCGGCTGCTGCACATTGACTTTTCTGCACTGTGCGACCCTTCAGCATGGAAAAATGGTTGCCATGATTGGTTCTATGATTGTTTCGATGACTACTACGACCAGACTTATCAGTCATGCATAAACTGGGAAAACGACGATGGCTTTGGTAGGCTCCCCCAAACAGGGCTTAGGGGAAGCTCAGCACTTCAAAGGATACTCAGGATCCCTTGTGTAAACGTTTCTTGGAACTTCTCTAACTAATTGCCACTGATCGGCATAACGAGCAGTCTTAGCGCAAAAAGTGCGTGCGTGGATGTCGAAGCTATGCATCTGCAGCAAACCCAGAGACTTTCTAGGCAATACACGGATTGCTAGCAATATTCGGTCCGATGCCCTCGAACTAGATTTGACGACCACTCAAACAAGGGTTGTAGGGATCCCTCAAGTGGGATGAACTGGGAAACCTAATCTTCGTGCTAAGCCTTATGGCTATAGCGACAACAACAACAGCAGACTAGCCCTAACCAGAATAGCAAGAATAACAGTCACTATGATACCAGTCATAGTAGAACAACAAGAACTGGAAGAAAAAGCAATCATACTAGGAAGAAGGTGTGAATTTGGAGCTTGCATAGCGATCCGCCACTCCCAAGTCCGGAGCAGAATGAAGCTGAAGAAGTTGCAGGAGACCAAAACTGTCATGACAAGAAAGAACGGTGCTTGCAGTGGTGGTGGTGGTGGTGGTGGCGGTGCTGCTGCTGCTGTTGCCGTAGTAGTTGTAGTGCTCGACTACCTGTCAGAGAACCCGACCACATTCTGGGGCTCAAGGAATCCTAAACCCTGCGTCGAAACCGCATGAACTCTGCTCATCATATGAACACAGGAGGTTGGGACAGGATTCGGGGGACTTCCTTTGATGTTTTGCAGGGACCTCTGGCCTAGAGTTCAGGGCTGGAATTTGAGGTTTTTGGTCTTGAGCTTACGGTTTATGGCTTTGAGTTTAGGGTTTTGGGTTTCGGGCTTGTGAGGTTTCAGAGTTAAGGCTGAAGGGTTTGGGGATCTGGGTTTAGAGTCGGCTCCTTTCTTCTCGCATTCTGCGCTCAGCCCATCTTCAACGAACCTACAGCACAGGCCCTAAATCCAGTTCTAAATCCCAAATCCTGAGCACTCTATGCTGGCTTCCTCATCCCAAACCCTAATCCGCTAGTCTAAACAGCTCCCCGACGCAGGGGAGCCATGATCTTAAGCTTCTTGTTGTCCATAAATCCTAGGCCTAAGCTTCAGGATCTAAGGTAAACGACCTAACATAGGGGCCTGAATCATTGGAATAGGGTTTTGGGGCCCATTATACCATAGTTATAGTAAGGAACCTCCAAAACAGTAGTGGTAACAATCTAGCCCCTACATTAAGAGCCCTAGGGTTGTGGGACATCAGAAAACCCAACACGGCCTTGAATGACTGGTTCTTAGTAGGGAATGGGGGAATGGGATTTTGGGACTACTATAAGGGGACCTTAAGGCACTATCAAAGGGATCCATTCCCCCATTCCCTACTAAGAACCAGGGAGATAAACCCTAAACCCTGTAAAGGAACCCTTAAAGGAACCCCTAAAAGGACCCTTAAAAGAACCCCTAAAAGGACCCTTAAAGGAACCCCTAAAAGGATGACGCTCAGGAGTGACCCAGCTCGCGCTGCAGAAGCTGAGTGAGATGCTTCTCCATCTCAGCGCGGCGTTTTCGTAGCTCCGGAGGTTTTTCAGAGGAACCACCAAAATCGCTTAGGAGTTTAGGCTTAAGGGTTTAGGGTTCCTTGAAGGATTTCCTTTTGAAATGAGGGCCATATAAGAGTTTAGGCTTTAGGGCTTTAGTGGGCACTACGTCGGAGATCAGACTGAGGAGTTGTGAGCTTGGGGAGGTTGGTTGGAGCCGGCGGTGTGAGTTTCCCGTGTTGGTGAAGCTTCTTGGCGGGGACGCTACAGGACTGGTGATTTAGTATAGGATTTTCAATGATAGAGCTATTAGACAATTAAGCATCCCCTTTTTTACGCGCTATAATGATAAGCATGATCCATTCTGCAAAGCCCCAGACAGAGCATTCAGGTAGACGGTTCAATTTCAAGGTACTCCACGGAAAATCGGAGCTTTATGACAGAACCCTGAGAACCTCACACCCTCAGACAACAAGCGCACCTTGCTGAATAATGGGTCGCAGTTTAAGGGACGTCCATAACCCTAAACCCTAAACCCCCAAGACAAGGCACCCTTCAATTCCCACCCTAGAATAGGGCTTAGGGCTGAGCTGTCTTGTTTTGAAAGCTTCGAGAAAACACCCGCCGCGTCTAACCAAGCAGCATCGAGCTGCGACTCCTCGGTAGAGCTGTGGTTGGCCGGCCTGGAGGAGGGAGAAAGCTGGGCTTTTTCGGTTCGGTTTAGACTTCGGGGATGTTTGGGGTCCTGGGTATGTGGCTTCAGGCGTCAGAGTGGCCTGGTGGTCTTGGGTTAGAAGTTTAGAAATCTTTTCGGTGTCAGGTTCAGGGGTTGAGGGTGTAAGTAATATGAAGAGGGTGTCGGAGTACGCCAGACTACGATGATGCACAGAGCTTTCGAATGGAGGATTTCAAGCTGCTGGTGGAGATGATGGGTCCTACCCGGGGGACACATCCCAACTCAGACTGCTCACATCGATAAGCAATGGCATTCCACAGGCTGTACAACATTAAACAAATCTACACCACCCTGCAGCTAATACAGCTTTGATGTCGTGTATACAATTGTGCCTTAAGTTAGGATCTAGGAACCCCTTAAGGACAACGTTTGTCTTACGCCGGGCAAATGGACCCTTGGGGCGAACCGGCTTCTAGGACACAACAGTCCTTTGTGGGACGGGTTTTGCAAACCCTCACCCGAACCTGCAAAACCTAACAATCAATCCTTAACCGGAACCCCTGAAGACCCATCCAAACCCTGAAATGAAACACACTGACGGTCGTTTTTCGACTTTCGGATTTCCGGGGTTGAAGGCTCAAGGTGTTTGTAGTTTGGTGTTTTAGGGCTTTAGCATGTTAGTTTTGCTTGCAGGGTCTGAAAGTCAGTGTCCTTAGCCTTTTTTGGGCGGGGGCTAGGCTTTACGGTTTTGGGGTTTGGGCGTTCTTACGTGCCCAGGCACGCCCCCATCGCAGCTGATGGCTCCGCAGGTGCACTTGTGACCTGTTGGCTTCTCACTGAGAATTCGAGTTTGTCGGTTTCAGGCTCCTCTAAGGGGACCCTCTATTTAAAGAACCCTGTACGTAGTACGCTTTCAGGGGATCCTTCAAAGGGTTCTTGTTTGAGGCTTGCAGGTTGAAAGCTTCGCTGCGCTTGAGGAAACTGGGCTTCAAATGATATGTAAGCTCATGACACTCAAAAGGGCGTCGGTCTTCGTCGCCGTTGTGGTTTCGTTGTTGTACTCATCTGCTTCTTCTTGAAAAATCTACTGGAAACTGATGATGAGTGTTGCTAGTGCTGTCGCATTGTCGTTCTTGCTCTTGTTATCGATTGACAGTAGCAATACCAAAAGGAGGTTTCTGGGCTGCGTGGATTGCAAGCATCCTTGATGAATCCCGTGACTGAGAAAGTAGGTATGGGCAGGATTATCTTTAATCACCGGTAGCCATATGCTATGCGCCACGCATGCCCTTGCTACGCAGTAATTCCCCGACCCTCGTAGTAAACCCGTTGCCCAAGCTCCCGGCTACCCATAACCCTAAGTCCTTAATCTACGGAGCAGAACAAGCACAATGCCTCGCATTTACCAAACACAGAAATGCGGGGTGACTGAAGTTCGAGACGTACCTTGTTTAAGGTTCCCTATATGATGCTCCTATCCAGAGTTCCACTATCCCATCCTTTTATCCGAAAAAACCCCTGGCATCCGAACCCCTCAGCTCATGGGATTGCTGTGCCCCTAAACCCTAAACACCTCACTAAACCCTAAACCCCCAAACCCCCAAACCCCTAAACCCTAAACCCCTAAATCCCCAAACCCTAATCCCCCTCTGGCGAACCAACACCGATCAAAGCCCAATCCTCGGGTGTTGAAAGATCCTGACTCTCTCGGCCTTTTTTGTGGGAGGTGTGTACTATTTGCCATGTGCCTAGTTCTCTAAACTGGGGTCCGGTGTGTTTACTAGTTGCCATAAGGCTAGTTCTCTAAACTAGGCTCCCTTGTAGGGTCCTTTTTTTTATAAGTTTTTGCTGCATGATGCTTGGGGACCTAAAATGAGGCCCTAACTTTAGAGAACTACCCTAATTCACTCTGAAGTCTTTGTCATTTAACTCCAGGCTCCTCCTAAACCCTAAGACCTCTTCCAAGTGGAGCCCAGGAATTTTTAGACAGCACCCCAAACTCCAGCGTGCCTCGAGCCCAAGTTCGGCTTTGTGCTGGCTGTACCTGGTGCTATGATAATAGCAAAATACTAATAACAATGATGACAGTAATGATAGGAATGATAATAATCACAATAGCTAGCATCATAGTCATGTTAGAATAATAATTGATAATAATAGCAACAATTAGCAGAATAGTCATGTTCGAATAATAATCATAGCGGCTGGGGGCGTTCAGGAGTTCAGGGGGCACCCACGCGCAGCATGGACACCGAAACTCCAAATATCGAAGGCTCAAACCGTGATGCCCAAGAGCCCTAAACCCCCAAAGAACCTCACAAAAAGACCCGTAACGAAACCCTCCATAGACACCCTTATCAGAACCCCCCCCCCTCCATTTTCGCAGCCTTGAAATCACAGAAAAAAAAACTAAGAAGGCTCTTGGCTCCTAAGGTCGGCACTCGAGCCACTGCTGCTGCAGTTTCAGCGTGTCCTGTCATTATCTCAATCTAAGACAGCTTCAGGTGGGTAGTGACCGTTAATTGGAGCCTTATAGAAGGTCTATATATACAGCTCATAGAAGCCTTATAGGAGCCCTATATACCCTAAACTCCCCACCTCTAGTTTCCTTCAACTCCTATACCCTAAACCCCTATAAACCCTATAAACCCTATAAACCCTGTAAACCCTAAACCCCTAACCCCTATAAACCCTAAACTCCCCACTTGTAGCTTCCTTTCACTCAAGGGCCTCTCAGAGTTGGAGCTTCCTATAAGGCGCCTTGTCATGGCATCTCGGAGGTCACGACCCTAAACCCTAAACTCTAAACCCTAAATTTAAACCCTAAACCCTAAACCCTAGACCCTAAACCCGGAGCCCTAAACCTATTTTTTGGCTTTAGGGCTCTGGGTCTTGGGCTCTCGGATTTCCGCGGCTCTTGTGTTTGGTTCTTGCAGGGCTTGAGGGTTGCCGGGACCTGGTGCATGGAGAATGCCCCTTAATTTAGAAATAACACTATAAATCGTAATGTTAAGCCTTCTAGGATCAAAGCTATATTCCTTGATGAAGGAATCATATCTTAAGTGATAGTATGATAGTATTAACCCCTGTATCAATAAAGCTATAAGCCAACCAATGTACGGTATTGGGTTCTGTGGGAGACAGTGGGGTAGTCGAGTCGTGTGATGGGCCGCTGCTGTTCTGAACCCTAAACCCTAAACCCCCAATATCCTAAACCCTTAACCCCAAGCCCTAAACCCTAAGCCCTAAGCCCTGAACCCTAAACCCCTAAAGCCCTAAACCGTTGTCGCACCTGCTGCAGCTGCTGGATCTGGATCTGTGCCTGCACAGGATTCACCTGAGCTTTCAGTGGGGCTTGCGGCTTAGGGTAGGGTTTATAGGGTTTAGGATTTCGGGTTAGGGTTTAGGGTCTAGGGTTTACAGAAATTAACGTTTTCGGCGAAATTTTTGACCGAAACGTTTTGACCGAAACCTTTTTTTTGGAACCAGGCTGGCTGTGGGCGGGCTGGGCTGGGCTGGGCTGGTGGGCTGGGCTGGGCTGGCTGTGGGCGGGCTGGGCTGGGCTGGGCTGGTGGGCTGGGCTAGGTGTGGGCTGGACTGGAGGCTGGGTGGGTGGGCAACCTTGAAACGGAAATTGCTTTATTCGAAAATGGAAAGGTGTCCGCAGAAAAAAAATGAGCTTCCGGATGGTCAACAGCAACAAGTTTCTTTGTATTTATTTCTTTCTTGAGGGTTTAGGGTTTAGGTCTAGGGTTTAGAGTTTAGGATTTAGGGTTTAGGATATCGGGGATTTAGGGTGTTCGGGTAATTGTCGGAGACAAGGGAAGTGCAGAACCCTGCGCCGAGCTACATTAAACGTCAGTGAGATGCGAATCTCCGGTAACCAAATGCATGAGCCCCCCCCCCAACTCCCATCCCGCCCGATCTGTCCATACTCTTAAGTATATATATATATATCCTTTTCTATATGCATATATCTATATCTGTACCTCTCTCTTGCTCTCTGTCTCTCGATATATTCTTTAAAAAGTGCATACCGCGGATCAACACGACATTGACTTCTACGACCTTGCTCCGTCGCAGCGCATGACTAAACGTTCTACCATCCTAGGACTCGGAAAAGTCCTCGACCAAAAACCTCAGGGTGTAAAGACGGGCGAAGCTGGGAAAGGAACGGCGTGAAACTTCAGAACATCTCGAGGCAGGCTTTGGTTAAAAATTTGGGTTCGTCGGAGCCTCCTTTACCAACGAAGGTTCAACTTAACAAGCAACCCTTCTAGAAACGCTCTTTCAAAAGCCCAAACACGCTAAGCTGAAAACTCCAACCTTGAACACCCCTAAAGTTGGCCCTAAACCTCAAAGCCCTAAACCCCAATCCTCTAGGTAGGGTCTACGGCTCAACCGGATCTTTACATCTACATGCCTCAGCTTGGGGGGTGACAAGCACCCCTCCGACACCCTCAGCCCATTGAGTCCGACTCCATAAGGATAGTTCTCGACTTTTAGGGTCCCTTTTTATAAGGGTGCCGTACTATATTGAGGACCTAAACAGGCACCCGAATTTAGAGAACTAGCCATAAACTCCCGTAGCCCTGCGAACCCCGAACCGACAAAGCTGAAGGTTTTTGAGGGTAGTATACGGGTTCCGTAAGGGCTCTAGGGTAGTATAGGGGCTCTTTAAAGGTTTTAGGGCAGTGTAGGGGTTCTATAAGGGCTCTATGAGGGTTCTGGACAAAACATCTCCGAGCCACGAAAACGAGCTGCTGCAATTGAGCTTGCTTCTGCTGGAGCTGCTGCTGCTGGAACTGCAGCCTCGTTTCCTCAGTCCAGCCGTGATTTGGGAAGCTAAGTTTTGGGCTGGCCAACTTTATGTTCCTTAATATAATCTCACAAAGTAATACAGCCAGGAACCTTGGTCAATCATTAATGCGCCCCATGCTAAACCCTAAACCCTTACCTTTCGACCCTAGGAGCAATAACGCCGAAATGCCACACGATGCCCATGTCGTAAGATAGGGGCCTTAATAATTACCTATACTAGCTTGGGGGTTCCTTCTTATAAATATAGTATAGTATACACCCCAAAACCCCGTTCTAGTTATTACGGCCCCAAAATTAGGCACTAAAGGAGAGACCCTTAAAGGGACCCTTGGGGCTATATATGGGGCTTTATGACTACATAAGGGGTGTATAAGGCATCCATGCCGAAGGCTCCGTTCTTTTTAAAACGATTGGGCCGAGGACCGAAGGCCTGAGGAAGGAGGCTCCCAACCAAAAAATCCCACAATGCCGGGGGGCTCTTACCCTAAACCCTAAACCCTAAACCCTTGTTCAAGAGCCTAATGTCTATAAACCCTGAACCCCAAAAAATCAACCCTATTGAGCCTTATACCCTATAACTACCTACTTGCAAGTTGCCGTAGCAAGGATCTATGAGGAGATCCTGGGTTCAACCCTGGAGCTCCAAGGTACCCAGAGAGCCCAATACCCCTTAATTAAGGAATACCTTAAATTGTAGGGGTCTTAATACTATGATTTACGGTAAATTCCTTATTTGAGGGGTATTGGGCTCTCTGGGTAATTATTAAGGCCCCTATATTGGGTGCTCTATACTATATGTATAATAAGGAACCCATCTGGCTTCTTTCTTCCTTAGGAACAGAGTTTAAGCTAGCACAATGGTCCTTTTCTGTATGAGGAAACTATGTTAGATTGCCAGTATTAAAGTTTCGATCAGGTGGAGTACCGGAAACGTGTATTTGTACGTGGCTGGGGGAGAATAATCCACCCGAAACAAGTTATAGTACCACAGGGCTCCAGATGGAGGACTGTGGTGGAGGAATTCAAGGGGGACAGCGGGTGTTGAAAGGAGGTGTTCACCACCAACATGCTAAACCCTAAACCCTAAACCCCAAAACTGCTGTCCTGGCAATGCTTGCGGCTTCCGGTTGATGGGGCTCATGGTCGAAGCTTCAGGGCTTGGGCCTAGGGCGTGCTACTCTGGCCCTGCAACCCCCAGGCCCGAAGAGCTCACGGTTTAGGTTTAGGGTTTAGGGTTAGGACCCCATTCCTAAAGCTAGCTTCAATCTCAGAAACCCGTGCTCCCAACATGCTGATCACGGAACGGAGCCCAACAGCAAGCAACCCTAAGGCTAAACCCCAAAAGTTCAGAGACGGCAGCCGTGAACTTGAAAGTCCAAGTTGAAGAGTCCCCACACTGGATTTTCAACCGTCTCAAGAGTTGGGGTGAACGGGTATCACATCCGCCGTCCTGGAATGTAACTACAATGTGGGTAGTTTTCTAAATTACGGTCCCCTTTTGGGGTCCTTTGCATAGGGTGCCGTACTTATTCGGGACCTGAAAAGGGACCCTAATTTAGAGAACTACCCATGTAACTACCATCATGTCTTAGATATCTCGAAATCTGAGGCCCCTATACTGGGATGGGGGGCGACATAAACATAGAACCCTAACACCCCAAGCTGTGTAGCCTTCAGGCCGCAAGAGTCTAGATCCTTTCAACTCTCTATTCTTTCGTCGCCTCCGACTCCAGATGCCATTTCTTGCAACCAAGCTTCGAGAATCTTTAGCCTGAGCTTTCGTCGAAAGTGCGCGGGTAGTTATGTGTAGGCTTTCGGGTTTCAGGGTTTACTATAGGGGCTTTCTGGGGCATGTTGTACTATCACTACAATAAGGAAACCCGTCAATAGGAAGTCTTGGTAGCGGGGGTTTTCAGGTGGGCCGCAACTCCTGCAGCCCCCATGGGGAGCTTAACCTTTCCAAGTCAAAGACTACCCCAAACCCTAAACCCCAAACCCCTAAACTCCTAAACCCCTAAACCCTAAACCCTAAACTCTCGGGCTTGCAGCCCAAGCTTGCTCTTTCATGTAAGCTACCATCTAGGCGGGGGAAACTTAGAAGCTCGGAAGGCTAGAGAAAGCCGCCAGGCTCCTTAAGGGTTTAGGGCTTAGGGGTTTAGGGGTTTAGGGGTGTAGGGGTTTAGGGTTTAGGGGTTTAGGGGTTTAGGGTTTAGGGGTTTAGGGCTTCAGGGATTTGCCACTTCTGGATTCCTAAACTTAAGCCCTACAGCCTCAAACCCAACTTCCTGCCCGAAGCTCGGGAAAAAATGTCATACAAACAATGAATTGCTACTACAAAGCCCTACAACCCCCATAAACAGCCCATGGACCCCGAGGCCAAAAAAAGTGGTCTGAGGGATCCCACCTCCTTGATCACCGAGCCGCTTGCTTTGAACCCCTAAACCGACATTCTGCCGCAACCCCTAAGCCCTAACAAGAACCCATAAAGAAGTCGTTCCAATAGAACCCTCAATCGAAGGCCCCTGTCAAAACAAACCTATAGCACCCTCATAAGACTCCGGCAAAAAATCCTTATAGAACCTTTGAAAAAGACGAGGCCTGCACCCTAAACCCCTAAACCCCAAACCCCTAAACCCTAAACCGCTAAACCCCAAACCCCTAAACCCCTAAACCCTAAACCCCTAAACCCCTAACACCTAAAGCCGAAAGTAGGAGCCTGGGAGCTTCTGTAGCTGCTCCGGAGACGGCTGTGGAGGTTGAGGAGGCTGCGGCGCTTGCTGTGCTTGAGGCAGCGACACGGCAGGGTACAACCTCAGCGGTTCTGGAAAAGCTTTTTGGGGCTTGCGGGGGGAAGGTCACATCACAGAGTGGATTCATATTGATAGATGTCACGAACCTGCTTTTTCAGGCTGGAATGTTCGAAAGTTTGAACGTATCAAACGTAGAACCAGGTTGAAGGGTATGAAGTCTTGAAAAGTTTGGAGAATGAAAAGTTTGAAGTTCGAAAGCATTTCCAGCGCGAGCTTGGAGTTTGAAGGTTTGACCGGGAATCCAGCTCGAAAGTTTGATGTCGGAGTGACGTGTGCCCGTGCGATGGACGTGAGGTGAAGGACACGGTGAGGACGGAGGCGGGCTGACGGAGGAACACCCGGTCTCGAGGTTGAAAGTTTGAGAGGCCGGCGTTTGAAAGTTTGAAACCCAGGAAGTTTGAACGTTTGAGCGTTTGAATGTTCGAAACTTTCAAACGTTGGAGAATTGGAGGTTTGAAACTGTCAATCTTCGAAAGTTTGAAAGCTTCAATGACATGGAGTTCGAAAGTTCGAAAGCCTCAAAGTGTGAACGTTTGAGAGTTGGAAGGTCTGTATGTTTGAAAGTTTGGAGCTTGAACATATCGGAAAGGTTGGGTTTGAAAGCATGTGGATGTTTTGACGTTTGAGCGTATGTCTTGGGTCTTTGGTCTAGGATTTGAAGTTTCGAGTTACCAGCTTTGCTTGAAGTGAAAGGGTTAAGATACGTGATCAACCGGCCCCGCCAAAAGACGGGGCTGGCTTAAGAAATGTGATGAGCCGGGCTCGCCAAAGGAGGGGGCGGGATTAAGAAATGTGAAAGAACCGGAATCGCCAGGCGCGAGTTTAAGACATGTGATCAGCAGGGATCGCCACATGAAAGGGAGTGGTTAAGATATGCAATCAGCCGGGCTCGCCACGGGGGTTGCGGGGCTAGAACATGTGAAAAATCGGAAAAGTTTCAATCGCTAAACGGAAGGGGGTGGGATTGAGATGTGTGATGAACCGGTCTCGCCAAATTAGGGGGTGGGTTTAAGAAAGAAAGGTGATGAGCCGGGATCGCAAAAGGAGGGTCATGTGAAAACACTGTAAAACAAGCAAGCACAACGCCGCACAAACCGTTAATGAGAGCCTAAACCCTAAAACCCTTAACCCTAAACCCTAAACCCCTTAACCCTAAACCCTCAGCCCTAAGCTAGTGCAAAGTGCTTGTGACAAGTTCATTCATGCCCCCGGGGCGTTCTCAACTTTCAAACTCGAACCTTTTGAACTTTCGAACTCGACCCTAAACCCTAAACGGTTTAGGGTTTAGGGTTTAGGGTTTACCCTAAACAATTCAAAGTTTCAAAGCTTCGAACCACAAGCTCTCGAAACTTTCAACCTTTCGAACTCTCAACCTCTGGGAAATCTTAGGGGTTTGAGGGTTTAGGGTTCGATCTCTCAAACATTGAAACTTTCCGAAGTGTCAAACTCTCAACCTCAGCGGTCAGCCGAGGACCGAACCTGAAGCCAGTCTTCCAAACCCCAAGCTTTTGAACTTTTAAAGGTCTGAAACTTTCGAACTTTCAATATTTGAAACTTTCGAACTTTCAATGCTTGAATCTTTAGGTCTTTCGAACTTTCAGAGATCAAAAAGAAACTATCAACCTTCGATATTTTCGAACTCTCAAACACTTTGACAGCCGGTCGAACTTGGCCGCGGTAAAAGTTTGAAGTTTGAGTTCGAAGCAGCCCGTCGGGGTCGAAAGTTCGAGGGTGTGATATTTAGAAAGACGGTCTAGGGGTTTAGGGTTTAGGGTTTTTGAAACTTTCTTTCGAGTTATGAAAAACATCGAAGTCTCGTCCCCGCTTGCTTGCGCTTACCACGGTGGCCAAACTGTCGAACTCCAGCGCCCGTCAAACCTTCGAACTTTCAACGTTCAAAGCGTTCAATCTTCGAATCTTGAGGCTTTCAGCCCTTTAGGGTTTAGGGGTTTAGGGTTTAGGGGAGGCTTCGAATCTTGAGGCTTTCAGCCTTTTAGGGTTTAGGGGTTTAGGGTTTAGGGGAGGCTTTCAACCTTTCAAATCTTCGAGTTCGAACACCCTCGCTCGGGACATGGTTCATTCATATTGCTGATGGCACTGCTGAGTCCCCGCTCGTGCAGTGCCCACATTAGCCCTACTCGCCACGCAGCTTCCTAGCAATAGGATATGATCGGTATTCCTACTAGTTCTCAAATTCTTGTCACCATCATTATCTAGGATATGATTGGTATTCCTACTAGTTCTCAAATTCTTGTCGCCATCATTTTTGCCATTGGTTATTTAGGGCTTCATGATTTCCGGGCTGGGGGGGATCGATGGTTTCGAGAGTTGAGGCTTCGAGTTTCTGCTCCCCCGAAAGAGGAGCTGTATGGAGAGGGTTTAGGGTTTAGGGGTTTAGGGTTTAGGTGTTTCCGGTTTGGGGGTTTAGGGGTTTAGGGTTTAGGGAGTTGTTTGGTGCATTCAGGTCTGGGGGGCATGTCGCGCATAAAACGACTCAGCTTAATGACGAGGACAAGGCGAAGGGCACAGAGAGTAATCGAGCTGATCCATCGAGCGTGCATGGACACAGAAGGTCTTGTGAGCGAGGACGCGGCCAGAGTACGTTATTTACATTGGGAGGTTCAGAAAATACATGGATCTTGATATATATATATAAATAGATATATACTGACATGTAGAGCCCTAAACTAAACCCTCAGGTGTCGGAAATCCCGAACAACGAAGCCGAAACAGTTATTGGACCGGGCTTCCAAAACCCTCAACCCCCTGATCCCTAGGTTCCTTAGTGACCCCCCTAAATCATGAGGGTACCCTTTTTCCTGTTCAGTTTTCGTACAGGAACCATACCATAAAAGCGGCAAAAAGGGTACTAGGCCTGCACCCTAAACCCTAAACCTAGATCCATGAAGCCGAGATACGCGGGGAATTCAACAACAGGGGCTGCTGCCGGGCGAGGGCGTACAGACCTCACAGATCAGTCATAATGCACCTAAAGGCTCAATGGTAGTGGTCGGTGCAGGCATATCTTCATAAGCACTTCAACTGCGGTTGACGTAAAACCCTGGTCCTTAAGCAACGCGTCTAGACAGTAATGACACCAGGGACACCGCCCAGGCTGTTGCCGAGCAGCCTTGCGCGTGAAGAACTAAGCCCAGTGAGGCGAAGTGTCATGAGAACCGTGATGCTGGAAGCCATCGTCGCGAAAGCGGTATGGTCTTTCGAGCAATAACAACAAGACAGAACGATAACTTTGCAAGTCCAGGATTTGAGCACTGAGAGCCCGTAACTCCAAACCCCTGATGCCATGGGAGAAAATTGGTGTTTACATATATGTATGTATATGTACATATAGAGCTATCTATCTGTGTAGTAGGATGTTCTTGCAAGGGGCCACGAAATAGGTGAGAGCTCTTCGGTCTAGGATTGCAGGTATAGGTTTAGAGCTTGCAGCTTGAGTTTTCTGAGACTACCATGCGAAGAAGCTCACCGCCAGACGGAAGTTCGTGCTTCGGGAACCCCTATGCAAATCGAAATACTGTTGATGATATACATCCTGCATTACCTTAAGGACCCTAAAGTATGGGAATTCTGGTATATTCCTTATTATGGGTAATGCAGGATTTTAAAATAATCGTACCTTGGCGGTTGAAACATTCAAACCTGTAGCGGACACCCCAATAGACTGCCTCAGCCCAAGACCGTATACATCCAGAGAGCACGAAGTCCTGCCACCCTTAACTCGCAAAGAGGATCAACCTGAAACACTCTAAAATGAATGCTTGATACCCTGAAAGGCGTTGGAACGCCTGAAGCCACAAATTCCAAGGCTGCGTATCTCTGAGGCTGCAGCACTGGTACGGGCACGCTGGTCGCTTGGCTTGTCACGTCGACCTGCATTTAGGATTTATGCGCTAGGTTTACCGGTTGAGGGCTTAGGCGTTAAGGCGGGGTTCAGGGTTTGCAGGCTTGCCATTTTAGCATGTCTCGCTGCTTGTGCAGCTCCACAAAGCTTTTCTCGGGTTCTTGGATGATGTTTCACAAGCTTTCGTCGGCACTCAAAGGGGTTGGGTTTTGACAACGATCTCGGTACAGAGCGCTGTCTTGTGCCGTGTGTCAGTGCTACTCCATTGGCTTGAAGGGAAAGATATGCTAAGACCGTGGCATGTTAGCCTCGGCTTGAGGAGTCGCCTTTGCACATCTACTCTCATCCGGAAACTTGTTGAAGCGCACCCTGCCCAGACAAGAAGTGCCATTTTTTTTGACCTGGGCTAACGACTAGCAACGGTGCACATGACTTGTGTCTACTTGTGTGAGTGTGTGTGTGTGTGTGTGAGGGGAGCGTCACCTTTTGCTTCCTTCAGGTCGGTAGGCTTGACGCATGCACCAACATCGCAACGACTTGCACATAGATCCTACAAGAATCAGATTCCTAGGACTCTTAGTATAAGGAGCCCCTAACATAGACCCTCGAGTGCTAAGACTCTTAGACATAACCCTAAGGGCTCGCCGGAAGGTCGGCCCTAAGAACTTGTCGAAGACCATCCCTTAACTTAGCAACCGAGTTCATAAGCCGAAACAAGTTTGAGCTTTCAGTTTCAAGGGGTGGTTTAAGATTCATGGTTTTAGGGAGAATGGGTCATAGCTAAAAATTAAAGTCTGCTTATGCAGCTACTGAACTGAACAAACAGTCTTGCTGCGGCTTCTCCCGTTCATGTGCCGGAGGGTAACATATACACTATATACATGACCAAGCTGGCTGTACTAAGCCGGGAAAAACAATTCTTGATACAAGAGTCCGCATGCACTCATCGCACGCCGCGTAACTGAAAGACCCGAAACCAGCATCTTCAAGCACCCCACGCGACCTAAGCCCCACAAAATGTCGTCGATTCGCACTGTACCCTTTCATCGACCTTATCCAACCTCCCACAGCCCATTGATCCCCCAAAGCCCAACGAAAACCCAGTAAGATCCGATAGAACCCGGCAGAACTCTGCCAACACAGGAACACCACATGAGCTTCCCGAACATGCTTGCAATCGCAACACACCCATGTTACCACCCATCTTTACCGGACTGGTGGGTAGTTTTCTAAATTAGGACCCCTCTTCGGTCCCCAATGTAGTACGGCACCCTTATAAAAAGGACCCCAACAGGGACCCTACTTCAGAGAACTGCCCCAGTGCTTCGGTCACGCCTCCGGCGCCGCTTCGGCACGCATCTGCAGGTCTGCAGACACCTCTCGAGGTAGAGTTGGTGTCGTTGGGTTGAAGGGCTACTGGGTTTAGGGATTTGGGTTTAGGGTCTAGGGCTCAAGGGCTAGGGTTCATTCGAGTTTGCGTATCGAGCGTTGCAGGTTTTCTGGCTTCATAGTTGACTTTGCAGTGGCTAATTTTCGGGTGTAGATGACTAATGTAGTCTTGTAATCAAAAAGCGGGAGGCATGGCTTTGTGCTGGGGTTCTACGACATCATGCTGCCAGTGGCACGTTACGTTTACGGCTTGGGTGCCCAGAAGCTGCTCGGAATTTGAGGCTCGTTTTCCGATCGCCAATTTAATCATATGGTTAGGATCCTATAGCAACATGCCCCATGACAACGACGATGACATCCACGACGATGAGTGCGGCCCGCAGAAAGCCTGCAGCGAAACTAACTCTAAAACACTTAGCACCTAAACCTAATGTAGGGGCCTTAATAATCAGAAGAAGAATAGGGTTTGGTGGGTATAATATACTACAATTATGACAAGGAGCCCCCCAAATAGCATAGGTAATTAATAAGGCCCCAAATTTACACCTCACCCCCAAAACCCTCAAGCCCTGAACGAGGAGCCCTGAGCCCCGCACCCAGAAGAACCCTGCCACCCAAAACACAACACCTGGTTCCCTGTTGGGGCCATATCTTGCAAATGATCGTTTTTTAATCTTCATTAAGGTTTTATTTTAATCAAAAATGTAAAATTGCATCCAACAAGGACCTAGAAACCCTAGAAGAAGAAGAAGAGGAACACCAAAATGGCACCTCCATAGCGGCCCTTGCTGCTTGGGCGGCGGCCACTGCCGGGTTTATCCGAGGACCTCTTTTGCTTGAGTCTCAGAACTGGGTTAGGGTAGGATATCAGGGTTTAAGGCTTCAGGATGCTTGGGGTTCAGGGTTTCAGGCTCGGGTTCCGCTTTTATGGGTTTTTGTGGCTTTTGGGGCTGAGCGTTTACGGTGTAGGGGCGAGGGTCGATGGGCCAAGCAGACGATGAAAGGTGAGAGCTGTGTCGTGTAGCTTTTCATGTCGTCTTGGACTACTAGGCCCTTATGCTTGCGCTATCCCGAGATGCAGAAGCACAAGGGATCTATTCAGAATTCCAAGACCGACGACGTCCCAAGACATATAGGAGTCTTGCTTTGCTTTCGCCTAACTAGGGCTTTGGGGAAAGGGCAGAGGTCGGAAAGGCCTTCGATGGTGAAGATCTGGCCTGCCTCTCAATCGCATGATCATCCTAGCAATGTCCCTTACGCCAGCAGCTGCCCAAACTCTCCGTCCGAAACCCGTGGAGGGGCCTAGGAACTGCATCCTAGCATCCACCTCTGCATCTGCAAGGTCAGAACCCACAGAGCCGATAGTGCGCAAGGCTAGTGTTTCGCGTGATATATGGGACTGTAAGCGAGATCTGCTACCCTAAACCCTAAACAATACATTTTGGAATTGTCAGACAGGATTTCTGAGTGAGGTGGAGTGAAAGGCTCACCCTGCAACAGCATCTACCGCCTCCCCTGCACGGACACCCTCAACCCCATATGCTAAGCCTCAAAACCCGAGAAGCTTGTATAGAGCCCGTAAGAGCCCTTGTAGCCACACCATTATATTGCCACCTCCGCATTAAAACCCGTTACAGAACTTTTTGGCAACACCTTAAACCCTCAACCCTCGCATTCTAAAAATAAACAGATACCCAAACCTAATAAAACCCCGAAGACCGAACACCCTGAAGTCTAACCCAATTGCAGTCCTGGGGGAGTGAATGGCCGTGGTGGGGCCATACCTTTGACGAAGCCCTGGCGGATTCGAAACTTCGCCAAACTACCAGGCACCGTAAAGCTAAGCCGTGAGATGACACAGAAAGCGCCAGAAACTAAACCATCCGAAACCCGAAAGCCCGGCCATAAATGCCAATCCCTGTAAACCCTAAACCATAAACCACTAAACCCTAAACCCCAAACCCTAAACCCCAAACTCTAAACCCTGAACCCCCCAAAAAACGGACGCAGTAGTGAATCCCTGCTCTTCAACTGGTCAGTGTTGCTCCTACCCGATTGAGGGAGTGCAGCGAGGCGCCTCGCGAATTTCAACTCAACCCTAAACCCTAAACCCCTAAACCCCTAAACCCTAAACCCTAAGCCCCCTCCCCAACCCCAAAAAACCCAAAGTAAAAGCCGGAAGCTCCTCGACGCCCTGAGGCCTAAGACCGAAATAGGGTTCCTCCACGCTAACGCGTACACCTGTGACTTTTTAGGGTTTAGGGGTGTAGGGTGTAGGGTTTAGGGGTGTAGGGTGCAGGGGTGTAGGCTGTAGGGTGTAAGGTTTAGGGGTGTAGGGTGTAAGGTTTAGGGTCTGCTTGGATCTCATTGCCCTACCCATAGGCTCCATAGTAGCTCCTTTTTGGGACTACCTTATCGGATCCTAAACACGAACCACAAGTAGGAAGTACTATGGAGCCTATGGGTAGAGACATCAACACCAAACTCTGAACTATTGCTTTCCATAAACAGGCCCAGGTGCGGTTCTGCTGCTTGTCTTGGTGTCATGGCTGATGGCGGATCCAAACAAATCAACTAACTTCAGCATCTACAAGACATGTAAAACTCAACGAAACCATAATCTAAGTCAGATTTCGCATTCCTTCTCATCGGTGGCTCCAGAGATTTGGGTCGCCACCGAAACAGATCCCTCATCAGAAGAAGGACCCCGGCACCTGTATTTACGGAACAGAACTTCCTCATGGAGACTAACGCCTACAGTAGAAGCCCAACAGTTGGAAACCCAATAGCCCCAATCCCTAAGAGTAATGTATAGGGAATCCCAGCACTATTTTTCCTTAATCCGGTTTCCAAATTTTTGGGGTTTACTATATCCCCAAACCCTAAAACCCTAAACCCTAAATCCTAAACCCTAAACCACCTTTTTGGGGTTTACTATATCTCGTTTGCAAGGTACCGGCCTTCGCCCCCTTGCCGGGCAGGAACCTGCTGCGACAGGATGCAAGGTTCAAGGCTTCTTTTCGTTCATAAGGGTTCAGGATTTATAGTAGAGGCTTAGGGTTTAGGGTCAAAGGGTTTCGGGTTT
>CAJNJA010034886.1:0-15917 GCA_905231915.1 Symbiodinium necroappetens
GGGTTTAGGGCTTTGGCTTTAGGGCCTAAGCATCGCCTCAGCACCCTCCCCTCTTGAACCACCCATCCTTATGCATCCAATAGCAGACTCCTCAACCCTGACTTGAAACCTTAGCCTGGGCCGCACATCCTAAAATACCCAAAATACCCCAAGATAGACATCTGGGTAGTTCTTTAAATTAGGGTGCCTTTTTAGGTCCCACAAATAGTACGGCACCCTTATAAAAAGGGACACTAAAAGGGACCTTGATTTAGAGAACTACCCATCTGGCTTAGGTCGTCGAAGGGTTCAGGCTCCAAGCACTTAGACCAGAGATTTCTTGGTGGTAAGCAAGAAAATCTTGCTTCCCCAATAAGCCAGAAATTAGAAGGTTAAACTTTCAGATTACCACTGAATTTTGCAGGTGGGGTATTGGCGAACTAAGAAATCGAGGACCTGGAGGGAATAAGATTGCTAAGTAGTCCGGCCCAGACCCTAAGCGGGGGTGAGGGTTTAAGGTTTTAGGCACTCCCCCACGAAACCCCACGAAACAACGATGCACTTGAAACCGTACTACAGAAACCCTAAACGACCTTCGACCCACCCCTAAACCCTAAACGTCCAAAACTCCTACAGAGAACCCTTACAGGTGCGTTTACCAGGGAACCTGAACCACCCTTGTATAGGTTTAAAATTTAGGGTTTAGGGTTAAGTCCATGTAGACTCCCTTAAAGGAAACCTCATCAAAGTTCGGAGCAACTTAGCAGAAAAGTAGAGAGCAAGCGACGCCCACAGCCGTCGGCTGCTGATATACGTCTGGAAGATTCCGAATTTTGTCGCCAGAGACGTATGGGACGAGTCCATAATGCCTCAGGCGATGTTCGATAAGCATGCCCATCGCCCCTGACAGTGGTTGGTGCAGCACCTTCTCGTAGAAGGATACGATGCTGGTGCCTGACAGGTGAGTCGCAACCGAGGTGCCTTAATGTAGGATGGGGCGCTCCTGCTTGGTAGGTCCGCAAGATCTGCTGCTCACGAGCAAGGACCTCCAGGTTTGTGCTGCCATGTTAAACTTCCGAATCACAGGGCAGTAAACAGAGCACCCCTACACCAAGCGCAAACGATATTGAATGTCGCTGCCCCCCCCCCCTCCCAACAAAAGCATGTCATCGGCACAAAGACGCAAAACCTTACACCCCTCCTTAAGGGCAACCCATAAACCCCACAACTCTCCTTAATAAAGGAAACCCGCAACCCCGCACCTTCCTTCAAGGAAGCCCTAACTTAAAGGAAGCTACAGGTGAGGCGTTTGGGCTTCTTTCAAGCCTCTATAATAAGGTATCTAGACCTTCTGTAAGGCTCCTATAACGGTAACTACCCACTGGAAAATGTCCTAGACTAACACCAAAACCCTAAACCAAAACCCTAAACCCTAAAGCCTAAATCCTAAACCCTAGACTAACACCTACGTCCGTCCTTGCAGGGAGTCCTAACATAGAACTCTCGTATGAACCCCTGAAAGGAAGCTCAGCTGCCCCCTTAAACCCTCAAGCCCAAAGCCCCAACCTTACAGGAGTTCCTAAAAAAGCCCCAAAGCCTAAAAGAGACCCTTACCAAAAAAAACTGTAAACCCTAGGGGATTTCTTTAAAAAAACCCTAAACCCTAAAGCATTCCTTTTAAACGAAACCCTCAACCACAAAGGATTCCCTTTAACAAATCCTTATAAGCCCGGAAGGATTCCTTTTTAAAAAACCCTAAACCCTGAAGGGTTCCGTAGAAAAAACCTTAAACCCCACGGATTTCCTTAAAAAACAGCCCTAAACCCTGAAGGATTTATTGTTAAAAAAACCTAAGCCCTGGACCCTAAGCCGCAAGTCGGCCCTAAACCCTAAACCCTAAGTCACTAAGTCCCTAAATCAAACCCCAGGCCCTAGATCGGCGCCTCAAAAAGCCCTAAACCCTGAAGAACTTGTTTAAAGCAAAACCTAAATTAAAACCCTAAAACCCTATACCCTGAAGCCTAAAACCCTAGATAGGCGCCTCCAGCTTCAAGGTTCCGATGGCCTCCTCGATCCTCACCGTGAAAGCTTCCAGCTCTTCCTGGGCGGGTTTTAAGGGGGTAGGGTTTAGGGGTTAGGGTTTAGGGGGTTTAGGCTTTTAGGGTTTAGGGTTTAGGGGGTTTAAGGTTTAGGGAGTTTAGGGTTTAGCGGGTATAAGGGTTTTAGGGTTTAGGGGGTATAGTGTTAGGGTTTAGGGGGTATAGGGGTTTTAGGGTTTAGGGGTTATAGTGTAGGGGGTGTAGGGTTTAGGGGGTTTAGGGGGTATAAGGGGGTTTAGGGGCTTAGGGGGTATAGCGGGTTTAGGATTTTAGGGGTTTAGGGGGGTTTAGGCTGTAGGGTTTAGGGGCGTTAGGGTTTTAGGGTTTAGGGTTTAGGGTTTTAGGGTTTTAGGGTTTTAGGGTTTAGGGTTTAGGGTTACGAAACTGCAATTAATTAACTAATGGTAGCCACCTCACAGACAGCTGGCCACAATGCCAGATCGGAACTGGGAAATGTCAGATAGCGCACCAGCTCTCCCCCTGACTCTCGAGACCAGGACTGATCTGCGAGACTCGTGAGCCTGAGATGTCGCATGCTTCGAAACATATGTGAACGGGAGCCTGCAGCCAGAGCACAGAATGCACCCATCCACGCCCATCACAGGCAGCTTTTTTTTCATTCATCGCGTTCGTGTCTGGATCAGACGCTCGCCTAGCAATATGATTTCGAGGTGAAACAAGAGAGGAAAACCCTTGTGTGTATCATATATCCTGATCTCCTTCGCCAGCTGACTTGGCTGGCGAGCAAGGAAATGACAGTGCACAGCAGATGCGGTCGCAGATACTTAGCCACATTTAGGGTTTAGGGTTTAGGGTGTAGGGGTTTTAGGGGTTTGGGGTTTAGGGTTTGGGGTGTAGGGGGTTAGGGAACCCACCCCAACCCAGACCCCCGGAAGGATCTAAAAGTAGATCCCCTAATTCGAGACCCTCTGCTACCAAGGGGTACTTCTATAGGAACCTCCTTAAGGGATCTACTTTTTGGATCCTCCCGGGGATCTGGGAAACTCTAAACCGGGTTTAGGTAGGAGATTGGAGTTGAAGGCGTAGGCTTCAGGGTTTAGGGGGTTTAGGGTGTAGGGGGTTTGAGGGGTTTAGGGTCTAGGGAGTTAAGGTTTAGCTTAGGGGCTAAACCCTAAACCCTAAACCGGTGTTTGGGCTTGTTTGAAGGATCAATGAACCCCAGTAAGCAGGGCCGCAAAAAAGGTAGCTATGGCCGTATTTACTCGTAACCACAAAAACCGTAATCCAGAGGAGTCCCTCAAGAAAGTGTCTCAAGCGACATGTCTACATTTTGCTGGGGGGCCTTCTGGTTGATGGACTAAACCCTAAACCCTAAACCCGAAACCCCTAAACCCCTAAACCCCTAAACCCTCAACCCCACGTAGGGTGTGGGATCGAGCCCAGGGTCTCGAAAGGCTTGTGGAAGGTCCAGGGTCTGAGCCTCCCCTAGCTTTGTTAAACGAAACTACAGGTGGGGAGTTTAGGATACTTAGGGCTTCTAAAAGGCTTCCTTCGATAAGCCCTCTATAACTATAACGGTAACTACCCACCTGAAAATGTCCTAGACCTAGCTTTGGATATGTCCTATTGAATCCTAAACAAAAACCCTAAACCAACCCTAAAGCCTTTAAGGGTTTACGGTTTAGGGTTAAGCATAAACTCCAAAGCCTAATCCCTAAACCCGAAAAGAGTGCGTAAGAGAGGATCCTAAGCTCAGGCGGTGGCGATAGAAGGCAGCCGCGCATCGCCGGCAACCTCCGGGTTAAGGATTTAACGATTTAAGGGCTTACCCATAGGCCCCTAAGTAGTTCCTTGTTATGGTTTTTGTTTAGAATCCTATAAGGTAGTCCCAAAAAGGAACTACTTAGGGGCCAATGGGTAGGGTCTAGGGTAAAGGGTTTATAGGGTTTAGGGTTCTGTGTAGGCACGAGGATTGAAGGCCTTAAGCTTTTAGACCTTAAGACTGCCAGCTTGCAATTTTTACAACCCTAACTTAGTTTCGGAGTTCATAAGCCCAAAAAGAAGGTACACTTTCAGTTTCACAAGGGACTAAAAAGTTTAAAGTTCAGCCATTCAGCTACTAAGCTAAACCCTAAACCCTAAACCCTAAAACCCTAAACCCTAAAACCCTAAAACGCCCTTTTCCGGCTGGGCTCGGAGGTTTGGCGTCTACGGTTTCAAGTGTTAGCCTACACGCAGGTTTAAGGTTTAGGGTTTCGGATTTGAGGGGGGTTAGGGTATAGGGTGTAGGCTTGAGGATTTGTTTGTTTGCAATTCAGGGTTTCGCGTTCGAGGCTGTAGGGTTTCAGGGGTTCAAGCCTGACATTGTAGGGTTTAGGGCTTCTGGGTTTAGAGTGGTCTAGGGTTAAGGGCTGATGGTTTGGAGTTAAACTTACTTCCCAAATAAACCAGGGAAATAAAAGATTAACTTTCAGATTACTACTAAACTATAAGAGCCCAACAAGTTTAAGGGTTGGCTGTTGGAGAACTAAGTATATAAAGGTTGGGAGCGGCTAGCTAAGGCTCGAAGGTTCAGAATTCAGGAGCGACGGCAGCGACGGCTTGAGGGCTTCAGGGTCCTGTGAATCAACCGGCGGTACTGTCCAGAGCTTCAGGTTTTACAGCTAAGAGCCTTGACTAGGGTTTGCAGGTTATAATTATTGGGTTTAGGGTTTATTCTAAGGCCGCACGCAGGAATTTGGGCGAGAAACCCTTTCAGACACCTGCCCTTTTTGGGGGAACCTTCTCAATAACCTCCCTGCAACTAATCTGGAACTTGGTCGATTTTCAGTCTCATGCTTTGGTTCCCCAATCATGTCCCTTACTTCCCCAACAAGCCAGGGAAATAAAAGGTTAAACTTTCAGATTACTACTAAATTGTAAGAACCCAAGACGTTTAAAGGTTGGGTATTGGTGAACTCTAAGTCCCAAACCCCAAACCCTAAACCGCAAACCCTAAACCCTAAACCCCAAACTCCAAACCCATCTGTCTACCTCCTGAAAACCACAGCATCCTTTCTTCCGAGTAACACTACTGGGGACCTGGTCCTGGCTCCGCATAAGCCCTGTGTAACAAAACCCCAAAAGACCTGCCCAGAGAACCCAATACACCTTAATTAAGGAGTATACCGTAAACTATAGGGGCCTTAATATTATGATTTAAGGTATATTCCTTAATTAAGGGGTAGGGTTCGCTGGGTGGGGCTGCACGAGTGCTTCAAAGAGGGGAAGGCCCCGTCCACTCCTACGCACCCGAAAGCTTTCCCATGCCCAAAACCTCGAGCCCCTAAGCTCTAAGCCCGGAAACCTCCAATACCCTAAACCCTAAGCCCTAAACCCTAAAAAATGCGCTGCCGTGATCACAGGGCTCCTCGAAATTCCCAACTCCTTACTTAAACAACCACGCCGTGCAACCCCTATAAAACGAGATAATACTCTAAAGGCCCCCTGTAAGACCTTGCTACTCTAGACAAGCGCTGCATACGTCGAAAGCACAGGAACTCTGTGTAGACGTCAATTCTAATGTCTCTGACTTCTGAACCCCTCCTAAAAGTTAAACTTTTAGCCTACCACGTATAGTTTATATAGAAACCCAAAAAGTTCAAGTCCTAAGAGCCAACCAGAAGAACGCCAAGGTCTATACCCTAAGCCCCAAGCCGGTTTAGGGTTTAGGGTTTAGGGCAAGCCCGAAACTAGAACAGCTACAAAAATCGTCTAATTACGCAGATGAATCAAAGTCTTGAGTTGACCAGGTTAGTCATAATGGCACTCTAAAGCCTAAACCCCAAGCCCTAAAATCGCAGTGCTAGCCTAAACCCTAATCCCTAAAACCCTAAAACCCTTATCCCCAAAACCCTAGTCATACTGCTAATGGACCTGCCGCCGCTGTGCTGGCCTCGGCTTCCATGAGATTCTGGATCTCTTCAATGGACGCCATGAGGGCAGTGTACTCCTCGTCCGGATCCCGAGAAAGGAGGGTCCGTGGTTGAGGGTTTCAGGGTTTAGGATTTTAGGGTTTAGGGTTTACAGGGTTTTGAGGGTTTAGGGTTTAGGGCTCAAGGCTTCGAGGCTTCTTGGGTTTAGGGCTCAGGCTTACGATTAAGGTTTATGGTTCAGACGCCATCTCTACAGCCTATCTAAAGCCCTACACAACGAAACAACAACCATGCAAAGACCTTGCACAAAAACGCTACAAGACCCGATAAGGCTCTGTAGGAACCATGTCAACACTCCACTAAAACGAAACACATCCCTGGAAAGGGTGGAGCTCCTGGTCCATCTGCTCGCTCAAGTCACCGGCCAGTCTGCCTAACCTCAGACGTCGGGTCTGGGCGTACTTCCCCAGTAAGCCAGGGAAATAAAAGGTTAAACTTTCAGATTACTACTACGCTATAAGAACCCAACAAGTCTAAGGGTTGGGTATTCGGGAACTAAGATATTATTACTACTATGATTATTATTATTACTACTACTTGGTGTGCCTGGTTGACCACCTGACCTAAGAAGAGGTACAGGGTTCCTCTGCGGAAGTTCAGGGTTGGGACGTTACGTTAGGCTTATATCTTGGGTACTGCCCCATACAGTAGCAGTCTATATTAGGGCTCCTCGGCTAGTGCAAGGCTTGTGACGTACTATGAGGCGCATCACTTACCTGGGAACAGGTCAGTACATGGCTTGTTCTCTACATTAGGGTCCCATCTTAGCTCACCAAAATCGCATGACAGCCTTACACAAAAGGACCCCAAAAAGCGACCTTAACTTGTACAGCTACCCAGATGTATGTCCAGGCAGACATCCTTTTCGATGTTGAAAAATATGCTGGGCTGACTTCTGAACCCCTCCAAATTTTAACTTTTCGTCTCCTTACTATAGTTCATATAGAAACCCAAAAAGTTATTGTCCTAAGAGTCAAACAGGAGAACACCAAGAATAGACAGCCGAACCCAGACTCTTGCAGGTTTTAGTCTAAGTTGTTTCTGCAGGAGGGAGAGGAATCCAAAGGATCGGTGGACATAGTAAGTACCGTAGTTGGCATTTCAGAAAGTATGAGTCTAGCGCCTTGACTTACAACCATGCTTACTAACTCTCCTGCAGCGTTATGTAGGCCATGCGGCTCTTGGCTATGGTTTCTTATTGCTTTGAGCCACGGCCAGACAGGTCGCTCCTGCCACTTGATTCGCCTCCTGCTCCAGCATCAGATCCCGAGACTCCCCAGAGAACCCAATACCCCTTAATTAAGGAATATACCTTAAATCATAATATTAAGGCCCCTATAATTTAAGGTATATTCCTTAACTAAGGTGTATTGGGTTCTCTGGGTCATGCATTCCTTTCCACCTCTGCCAGCAGACGTGCTCGACGACGAAGACGTTCTGTAGTTGCAAGGTTGGGCTCTCTCAGCAAAGTAGGGTCAGGGTCGTTCCCAACCACTCTTTGCCCTCATCTGGTAGAGTTGTGTCGCCTTTTTTGTAATGTTTCGTGAATTTGCCCCCGTCGAGGATCCATCCCCCTAGCATTTTCTTTTTCTTTTCTGGCTGCCAGGTCCTCCTCCTGAAGCCGTCCGGAAACTCTCCTGTTCTCCTCGCGAGATCCTGTCATTTTTGAAGGCTTTCCATATCTGTGGCGGTTTGCATTTATACTATAATGATAATCAGGAACCCCAAAAAATAGTATTGCTAAATATTTAGGCCCCTACATTACTGAGGACGCAGGCATGGATTCCCAAATGTTCACAAGAAAATGCATTGGCAGATGTCGACCCTCGGTCGGGTCGATTGCTTGTGCCACCATAGCGATCGCCCAGTTCGCCTGGCCCGCCGCCCGGAGGCGGTGGCCAGAACTGCGTGCGCCGGCAAGCCAGACAAGTACGTTAAGTCTCAGGGAAATCTAGCAGACGTGAACCCCGAAACCCTAAACCCTTGAACCCTACCTAAAGCATCCCAAAGCCTAAACCCGGAACCTCAGACACCCGAACCTCTGGGCAATCCGGAATCGTTTGGTCTAAAATCTGCAAGAACTGGGCCAGTCATTTCCGAGCCGCGTGAGGTTTAGGGTTGAATCGGATCCCAAACATGGACACCTTAATTAAGAAAAAGCTTTACCACTATCCTGAGACAGAAGATACCCGGACACCTTGTGTGGGGGTTCTGTCTGTGGCATCCGTTATCAAGGTAAACCCTAGACCCTAAACCCTACATGCCTACAAAAAAAACCTGAGGCGTGTTGGTGAAGCCCCGAAGCCCCAATCCGCGAACCACATCCCCCGCGACGCCACCCCGTAAATGTAGAAACCAAAGTAATTACAAGTATTCTTCCTTGAGGTTCCTTATTAAAGCTATAGTATCAAGGAGCCCAGAGCCCTGTTCTAATTATTCAGGGCCCTAAACCCTAAACCCTTAGAGTAGCCCTTATAGAACCTTTTAAGGAACCCTTTCTAAAGGAACCCCAAAGCCATATTCTAAGCATTAAGTGCCCCTGCAGTAGTCATGGGACGGTTTAGGGTTTAGGGTTTATGGCTTAATTATTAAGGCCCCTACATTAGTCATGGGACATGACTGCCACCACCTGTGGAGCTCGGTCCCATCTGTGTTCTCAAGCGCCAGCCCCAAACCCTAAACCCTGCAAGCCCTACCAGTTCGGGTTTAGGGTTTAGGGCTAAGGGGTTTAGGGTTTAGGGTTTAGGGGTTTAGGGGTTTAAGGTAGTCGATGTCTGCATGGTCGGTGAACATGGATGAGCAAGCGTACAGCAACAGGTTCTCTCCCATGCACGACCTTTGAAACGTGAGCTCAATAGGTTGCTCAAGGTTTCTAACATGCTTGAAAAAAGGTTGATGTACACCTCGGAGAGAAAGATGAAAGCTTTACGAAACAAGTAAAATCTCTCATTGGTGAGTCTCTCACTGATGCTCTTCTTGATGTCATCTATGATGCCATCTGCCGGTACTTGAAACTGAAGTGACGTCACGCCATCTTCACATCCTTCGACTGGAAGATTGTGGACCACCACTGTTGTGATTTTTGATGGCTGTGGGGCTTGCTTGCTCAATCGCGGATCTTCGGGTAGCTGATCCCCACTGTGAGGAAGTAGAGCTTCATCAGCTTTGCGCCGCATGGCTGGATAACTCTTCTCATCGCTCTCACAATCGAATCAAATTGCCGCAACACTGAAACATTGATCCCAAGGGTTATCTTTGACACATCCGACTGAAAAGTCCGAAGCAGCCAAGCTAAGTAAGAGCACACAAGCTCTCAAAAACAGTTCGTACGAAATGCGAATACCCCCAACCCAAAACCCCACACCGTGCAAAAGCCCACCTCCAACGACCCTTCAAGCGGTAATGAAAAGCCTAAACCCTGAACTCAAACCGTAAACTTTTGATGGCCCTCAAACCCTGAAGAAACCCTAAACCCTAAACCTACACCCCAAATCATGTAGAACCCTTTCCTCTTGGGAACTTATTATGGAACCCGTACAGTATTAAGATAGTAACCCTAAAAAACCCTAAACCCTGAACCCTAAACCTTAAACCCCTAAAGCCCTAAAGCCCTAAAGCCCTAAAGCCCTAAAGCTCTAAACCCCTAAAGCCCTAAAGCCCACGTCCTGGGTTCCGGGCTGCTCGACACTGCGCCGCTTCTTGCTGAAGGACGGCCCGGTCATCTCCTTAAGGTTATCGGTTTAGGGTTTAGGGTTTAGGGTTTAGGGTTCAGGGTTTAGGGTTTAGGGTGAAGTAACCAGGAAGACAAAAGTATAGACTTTATTTTGTAGTGGTTCCTTTAAGGAGCAGGTCCAGCCAAAAAAAATCAAGTATGGCACTCCAGAACCCAGTTATTGAGGATTCGGGTTTAGGGTTTTGGGCTTACATTTGGGGGTTTTGGGTTTAGGGTTTTGGGTGTACGGTTTAAAGGGTTTCTGAGGGATTGTTCGAAGAACCCGCATTTAAGCATACAGTTCCAGGTACCCCTGAGGTTCAGGGGTTTTGGGTTTGGGCTTTGGGGTTTAGGGGTTCGTAGGGTGTTTAAGGGTGAGGTCTGGAGTTCCGCCACGGATCCTTTTAGGCTTTCGAGGTCCCTTGAAGACTCCTGTAAGGGTTCCTTGAAGGGTTCTTGGAGACTACTTTTCAGGGATGATCTACTCAGACTTCCGGGAGGATCTAGAAAGTAGATCCCTTAAGGAAGCCTCCTAAAGCACCCCTTGGTAGTAAAGGTTAAACTTTCAGATGACTACTAAGTTATAAGAACCCAAGAACGTTTAAAGGTTGGGTATTGGAGAACTCTGAACCCTAAACCCTAAACCCCAAACCCTAAACCCTAAAACCCAAAGCCCTAAACCCTAAACCCCTACATCCTGAACCCCTAAGCCCAAAGTGCCACCTAGATAAGGGCTCTGGAGATTGATTTGTGTTTCAAGGCTTGGGTCTGTGGGGTTTGGGCTTCACGGTTCAGTGGCTCCAGGGCTTTAGGGTTTAGGCTTTAGGGGTTTAGGGTAAGTCTTGCGGCAGACTCGCGCTTATGCCGATGCCTTGCGTTGGCTACACTGCACCAGGTCTTTGATTTTGCTGGGTTCTTGCTAGGGGCTTTAATTTAAGTTACCATGATAAGGAAACCATACTGTTTACTATAGATCCCCATTATGGTAACTTCGATAAAAATCCTTTATCAAGAACCCAGTTTACTGTTGCGCAACACCCACAGGTTCGGCACTCCATCACCCCAGAAGCTCTTGGAATGGCTGACTTCTGCCTCAGAGAAGAATCGCCTTGCGAAGGTCGTGTCGTGCAGGTAAGCAATCTTTTTGTCATTGTTCCAAACAGACAACAGGAGTGAAACCTAAACCCTAAACCCTAAACCCTAAAACCTGAACCCTAAACCCTAAACCCTGAACCCTAAACCCTAAACCGCTCACACAACGGTAGGGCAGTTTGGCTTGCAAAATGACAGGGACTCTACACGAAGTCTCATTGGAGGCTCGGGCTCTTCGACCACGAGCTGGAACGTGACGACCCCGGAGTGGCTTGCAAACAAACCCTCAGCCCTAAACCCTAAACCCTAAACCTGAACCCTAAACCCTAAACAAACCCTAAACCCTAGACCTAAACCAAAAACCCTAAACCTAAACCCTTAACAAACCCTCAGCCCTGAATTCCAAGAAAACCCTGTACCTAAGCCCCTCCCCTGAAGCTAGAGGCCCTTGCAGGGATTAGGGTTTAGGGCCCTTTTAGGGTTTAGGGCTTATAACACCTCTAACAGCTAAAGTCGTTTAGGAGTGAGCGTTTTGGGGTTTAGGACTCACTGTGGTATGGTGTTAGGGGGAGTAGGGTACAAGGGTTTACGGGATGTGATCCCGAATTCGAACTACTTCGCTTAGATAGGACGGTAAGCAAAAACCACTTCTTCGGATATCGGAAAACACCTACCAGAACCCCAAACGGTCAAAACTAGTATGGACATAATGGGAATATTATCACAGTTTTGGCCTCAACCAGATTTTGACTCGTTTCAAGTCAACCACCACATGCCTTAAACCCAAACTTTAAACCCTGAGCCCTAGACTCTAAATCCTCACTCCCAAAGCCCGAAACCCCCGTTAATGCCTTAAGGCGAAACCGCTGAGCTTGGAGCACAGGGTGGGCCACTCCAGAGTACATCCTCCAGCAAGGTCGTCACCTGAAGCCCAGCCAAAAGTAAGATGGGGGCCTTAACAACTGGAATTTTGGGGGTTCCTTTAAGGGGTTCCGGTCTAAAGGGCATAAGGGTTCCTGTGAGGATTTTGTATATAAGAGGCCTGCAGAATCAAGGCTATACTATCGTGCAACCCTAAGAAGGAACCCTGAAAATGAGAAAAGGGCTTTTAGGGTGTGCTATGGTACCACAACCATAAAGAACCCTGGAGAATTGTACTGCTAATTAACCCTGTGTCGTATATTCACATTTGAAGCCGCTAGGGCTTAAAGATGCATATGGTACAGAAGAGAATTCTAGGGCTGAAGCAGGCGGTGGTTTCAGGGGTTCAGGGTTAAGGGGGGGGGGGGTTTCAGAGCTTCGGCGCGGGGCTTGGGGTTTAGGGGTTTAGGGGGTTCAGGGTTAACTCCGTTTCAATCCTTAATTGGAGTTCTTTATATGGATCCTCATATGGGAAGTTCTCCAAAGTAGGGTCCCTTTTGGGGTGTCCCTTTTATACGGGGTGCCGTTCTTTTTCAGGGGACCCAAAAGGGGACCCTAGTTTAGAGAACTACCCAGAAGTGGAGGGTCTCAGCAGCTCGGTCAGAGCTTCTTGGGAACTTGAGCTCATACCTACGATCTCAAGGCTTCATGGTTCCTACCTCAAAGGAAGCTACAGGTGGGGAGTTTAGGGTATATAGGGCTTCTATAAGGCTTCCATAGGGTACATAGAGCTTCTATAAGGCTCCTATAACGGTAGCTACCCACCTGAAAATGTCCTAGATTACTTCCCCAACTAAGCGGGAAATAAAAGGTTAAGCTTTCAGTTTCCTACTAAACTATAAGAGCCCAAGAAGTTTGGAGAACGAAGGTGCTGGAATACTGGAGGAGCCGGGCAACTTCCAGTACAGAGCTCAGCGCGGGTTTAGGGTTTAGGAATGGAGAAAGATCGGTTGTTCGGGCGTCGGGCGGAGTTTAGGGGTCAAAGCCTGAAGCTTTGCAACACGCCCCTAAGGCCTCAAGCAACACCTCGCGGCGCTCGAGTAGTCAAAAAAGCCCAGACATGTAAACCCCAGGACCCTAGACCCTAAACCCTAAAGCCCTAAAGCCCTAAAACCCTAAAACCCAAAAACCCTAAAACCCAAAAACCCTAAAACCCTACACCCTAAAACCCTAAACCCAGAAATGTCAACCCCACCACGCCCGTCTCTAGACTCTCGGTGGGCAGACCCTGATCAACCCTCATCTATCGAAGCCAGAAGCGCCACGCCCCAAAACCCAAACCGCAAGCCCATAAGCCCTAAGCCCAAAGCCCCAAGCCCGAAGACCCAAACCCAAACCAGTAAACCTAGCCCTAAACCCTATGCCCTAAACCCTAAACCCCAAAACCCTATAAACCCTAAATCCTAAACCCCAGCCCTAAACCCTAAATCCAAAACCCTCCTAAACCCTCAACCTAAACCCTCCTAAACCCTAAGCCCTAAACCCTAAAGCCCCAGAGATCCTGATCCCAGCAGACCGCTGCCTCAGTCGTAGCTAAGCTTTGGGTCTCCTCCTGGTGGATCGCGACCTCACAATTAACTTACTTTCCCTAGGGTTTAGGGTTTAGGGGATTTAGAGGTTTAGGGGTTTAGTAACGGGTTAAGGGTTTCAGGGGTTTAGAGGGTGAGGGTTTTCTGGGTAGGAGAATTGGGATCCTAGGCTTCCTTTAATGGGTGCTTTGGGGTTTGGGGTTTAGCTTTTTAGGGGTTTAGGGTTTTAGGGTTTAGGAGTCTTCGGGTTTAGGTTTCAGGGGCTTTAGTGTTAAGGTCTTGGGGTTGAGGGTCTTGGGATTTAGGGGTTTGGGGTGGATGGCGACCTCAGCGTTAACCAGAGTACCCAATACACCTTAATTAAGGAATATACCTTAAAATACAGGGGCCTTAATATTATGATTTGAGGTATGTTCCTTAATTTAAGGGGACCTCAGAATTTAACTGTCTTACCCTTGGGTTTAGGGTTTAGGGGGTTAGGGGGTTAGGGGGCTTAGGGGTTTAGGACTTTCACAATAAGCCAGGAAAGTAAAAGGTTAAACTTTCAGATTACTATTAAACTAGAAGAGCCCAAAAAGTTAAAAGGTTGGGTATTGGAGACCTCAGCGTTAATTGTCTTACCCTTGGGTTTAGGGTTTAGGGGGTTTAGGGGTTTAGTAAGGGGTTTAGAGTTTAGGGGGTTTAGGGGTTTAGTAAGGGGTTTAGGGTTTGGAGGGGGGGGGTGCTTAGGGGGTTTAGGGTTTAGGGCTACTAGCATTAACTCTCTTAATGTAGGAACCTGATTAAGAAACCGTTGTTTTGCGGGGGTTCTTATTATGAACCCTCATATATTTGGGGTTATAGGGCCAGGGTTTCTTAATCAGGTTCCACATTACCCTACTTTCCAAAAAGGACCGATAACTTAGGCACTTGAGCTTAGGATAGTCGTCTTGTAGGTTAGCATTCGGGAGAGTATATGATTAGCAGGTACTTGGACACATTAGGGTCAGTGGTGCGCAGAGACTCCCCCTTCGCGAAAACAAGCAAAACAACTAAGCTCGGCTTTCTTGCCCAAACCCTAAACCTAAGGATAATGGTACATCATGGCCGTAAGGTTGGCCTCAGAAGACGTCCCTATGGGTTCCATAAGACAAAAAGAGTACCCCTGACATTCGGCAGGTTTTCAGAGACTTGACAGCTGAGAATCTGGGGTGGTTGGTGCTGGTGCAGAGTGGAGAGTTGAGGGTCAGATTCTTCAGAACCTTTCTGGTTTGGGATTTCGGAACCAGTGGTTTAGGCTTCAGAGTCTGGTTTGGCACTGCACTTCTAGGGTTGTTTTTGGTTGAATGTAAAGCTTGCCGGCTCGAAGGGTTGAGGTTGGAGGTCCTAGAGGTACAAGCCTGAACAAGAAGAACAGGAACGACCCTGAACCCTGAACCCCAGGAACGACGAACGGCAGCAAGAGCAGAGAACAGAGCAGCAAGCACGGTTTAGAGTGGATTGTTTGGAGTCTTCTGTAAACGGAAACTAAAGGCGGGGAGTTTAGGGTATATAGGGCTTCTACAAGGCTTCTATAAGGTATATAGACCTTCCATAAGGCTCCTATAACGGTCACTGCCCACCTGAAAATGTCCTAGATTCGGGTTTAGGATTCAGGGGCTTTGGATTTAGGGTTTTTGGGGTTAAGGGTCTTGGGGTTTAGGGTTTAGGGTCTCGGGCTTTACCATAGATCCCTTATAGAACCCTTTAAAGGAACCCCTAAAAACCCTTATTCTAATCATGAAGGCCCTTACCATAGAAGGGGTCTAGGGACCGGAAACTCTAAAGCCGGACTCGGACCCCAGACCCAAGCCGGACTCGGACCCCAGACCCCAATTCCCCACCAGCCAAAAAACTCCTAAGCCCCTTAAGGAAACCCTATCTTTGGAATTTTGGGGTTCCTTTACGTAAGGGGTTCCGGTCTAAAGGGCATAAGGGTTCCTGTGAGGCTTTCGTTCACTTAGTTGATGAGTTCACAAGCACAAAACGGTGGACACTTTCAGTTCTACAAGGGATCATATTGTCCCAAAAATGTTTAAAGTCTACTCCCTCAGCTACTAAGCCTATAACAGCCTCACAACGTCCATGAACACCCCAAACCCTAAACACCCAAAGCCCTCAACCCTAAACTCCCCAAAACCCTCAATCGCCCTCAACCCTCAGCCATAAACCCCCAAAGCCCCCTAAACCCTAAACCCGAAAAAAAGAGCCGATGAACACGCAAACAAAAGCTTGAACCCAGAGTCTCCCGAATCCCCCTAAGTAAGATATTTTTAGCTTTTAGGGTTCAGGGTTCAGGGCTTTAGGGCTTTAGGGTTTTAGGGCTTTAGGGTTAGGGTTTAGGGCTTAGGGAATACTGTTGATGATACAAAAACCCTGCATTACCTAAGGACCCTAAACTACGGGAACTATGATACATTCCTTGTTATGGGTAATGCAGGATTTATATCATCAACCGTAGTTCTCTAAGTTAGGGTCCCTTTTAGGGACCTTTCTTACAAGGGTGCCATACTTTTTGGGGGGACCGAAAGCTTACTTCCCCAATAAGCCAGGAAAAAAAGAGGTTAAACTGTCAGATTACTACTAACTAAACTATAAGAGCCCCAAAAGCTTAAAGGCTGGGTATTGGAGA
>CAJNJA010034886.1:16147-28357 GCA_905231915.1 Symbiodinium necroappetens
GGGTTTAGGGGTTTAGGATTGTTTGGATTTGGGCATATGGCATGGGCGGTGTTGTGCCGGACCGGAAAAGGAGAAGGTCTGCAGTCATGGATGGTTTGTCTGGTTGCAAGTCTGCCATCAAGCGGGCATGTCCGCTGCTGTCTTGACTGCCATACCCCATTCCCCCAGCATAGCATCAATGCGAGGGGCACCACCCTCACCCAAATCGATTGATCTCGGCTGAATCAGTAGCTTGGCTGACTTCTGAAACCCTCCNNCCTAAACCCTAAACCCTAGGTTGGGGCTGTCCTCATGCTCGCGCTCGTTGATGCTGGAGACGGACCTCACAGCTCTGCAGTTTCTTGGCAGACTTCTGAACCCCTCCAAGAAGAAGTTAAACTTTTAGTCTCCTTATTACAGTTCATATATATATATATATAGAACCCCAAAAAGTTAAAGTCCTAAGAGCCAACCAGAAGAACGCCAAGGCAGGGTATGTGCGCTGGCCCGCAAGAGCGAGCGACCCGAACAATGAGTGCTAGTGGAACCACGAGGCGGAACCGGATCCCTAAACTCTACACCCCTGAAGCCCTAAACTCCTAATCTTTACCTTAGCCCGAAACCTCTAAAGTTCTAAAGCCCTAAACGCGAAACCCTAAACCCTAAAGCCCTAAGCCCTATCTCGAGTCATGTATTCCATAAGCCCTACACCTTAAATATCAACATCCTGGGTGCTCGGCAGTACTGGGAGCTCGCGTTGATGAAGCGCAGGTCCCGTGCTCATCATCCAAGGGCGAGGTGATCTGAGACGTGCCTTCACTTACTCCCCCTAAACCCTAAACCCCTAAAGGTTGGGTATTGGGGAGCTAAGTTCAAGAGACCCGAATTACTTTTACGGCCTTCGGGGTTTGGAGCTTTGGGTTTAAAACTGATGCAGACTCCGATTTCCCTTAGAAGGCAAGCCCCTAACCCCTAAACCCTTAAACCCTACTTAAACTCTAAACCCAATCTCCAGACACTTTCGGGGATCCCTCGCAGCGGCACCGTGACCCAAAAAGGCAAAGCAAGAACGCACCTGCGAATCGCATTGCGAAACCCTGATTCACAGACCTTCCTCTTGAAGCTCAGACATTAGGGTCCGGGCTTATGCTTCCCATGCGTGGATAAGCATGAGAGACTTCAAGGTCTACAGTTCGTGAGTTCCAGGCTATGGCTTTGCGGTTTAAGATGGGCATAAGAAGCTTAGGGTTTTGGGGGGTTGGGTTTAGGGTTTAGGGTTTAAGAAGTTCATGGTTTGGGGGGTTTTGGCTTTAGGGTCTAGGGTTTAAGAAGTTGAGGGTTTGGGGGGTTTGGGTGGCTTCAAAAGTTGTGAGCTCAGCCTTTTGTTCGGAGAGGGGTGGCAGTTTTGCATCTTAGGCCCTCTTTCTCTGTTTTCAGGCTTAGAGTCAGCGTAGAGTTTTAGAGAGGCCAAAAGCCCTTCGTTCTGGATCGCTCCATATTCCAAGGTGCCTTGCAAGACCTGGCGGAATATCAGTACTCCATGGGATTTAGGGTTTAGGGCTTAGGGTTTAGGATGAACAAGAAATTAAATTTGTGGTCTCCGCCGCTCAAGGTTTTACAGCTTTAGCCATGCTTGGCGGGGGTGATGCAGGCTCGAGTTAGGGTTTGCGCATCACGTCGCTGCTCCGTGGGACAGTTGAGATCCGTACAGCCCTGCTCGTTCTGCGGCCCAGTTTTGGCCTTCCCCTGTGGAATAGCCCGATGTATCGTCATCCGCCGGCAGAGGGCGCTTTGCATCCGCTATCAGCTTCTCGACATCGTCTCCCTTGTGCCGGCGGTTCTTGAAGATCGGACTGACTCTGTCATGCGTGTGGTGTATTTTGTCGACATGGACAAGAATGTGGTGTTTGTGGAAGCGGGAGAGTACGCTATCCGCGAAGTCAGCCAAGGATCTGAACTGAAGGCATTCCGGGTAGTTCCCGAAATCCTCAAGAAAACAAGACGATGAAAGGAGCATCAACTCAGTTCACGAACCAAGAACTGCCCAACACCCCCTGGATTGCAGCTGGATCTCCTTCTCCCAGAACCACCACCCACTGGTGTGGTGGTACCAGTGTTCGCGGTTATACGGCGATTGGTAGCGCCTCAGCTGGAGCGCGGGCGCAACTCCCGCCACATGGGCAGGCCCAGGCGCAACACCCGCCAATGAATTTCCCTAAACCCTAAACCCTAAACCCTAAACCAAAAATCTAAACGGCTGACCCAACTTGACCCGACAGGAAAACAGAAAACATGTTGGACAATCCGGCGGCAGATAAAGCTTTCGAAAGTCAGTAGAACCATACTAGGGAGGGTCTAGGGTCTAGGGTTTAGGGTTTAGGGTTTACGTTTTAGGTTTCAGGGTTTAGGGTTTAGGTTTTAGGGTTTATGGTACTATAACTACCTTGGCTGACTTCTGAACCCCTCCACCAAGTTAAACGTTTCGTCTCCTTTTTATAGTTCATAATAGAAACCCAAAAAGTCAAAGTCCGAAGAGCCAACTCGAAGAACACCAAGCCACGACTACTATAACCTGCGGAAGAAGCCTTATCTTGAGGTTACCCGAACATCCCAAAACTCCAACCCTACCCCAAAACCCTAAACCGCCAACGGAACTCTGAAAGCGAAACCCCTAAATTTTGAAGAACCCCCCAGATGCTTATGGGCGTCTCTGGGCAAATAAACCCGAAACCCTAAACCCCTAAACCCCTTAAGCCCTGAACCCTGAACCCTAAACCCCTGAACCCTAAACCCCTAAATCCCTGAAACACTACTCCCTAAACCCCTAAACCCTAAACCCCCAAAGCCCCTTAACCCCCCCTAAACCCCCTAAACCCTAAATCCCCTAAACCCCAGAATCCCCTAAGCCCCTAAATCCCCTAAACACTAATCCTCTAAACCCCAAAATCCCCTAAACCCTAAACCCCTAAAGCCCCTAAACCCCCAAATCCCTTAAACCCCTCTAACCCCCTAAACCCCAGGCCTGGGGGAAAGCCCCGGCCCACACAGTTCACGAAAGAGAGGATGCTCGCCGGAGCCTGGCGCTGTTGACCCCGCAGAGAACCCAATACACCTTAAGTAAGGAATCTACCTGCAACCCGAGGCTGGGTCCCTTTGCTTCTTTGGTTTAGGGTTTAGGGGTTTAGGGGTTTAGGGGTTTAGGGTTCAGAGAACCCAATACACCTTAAATAAGGAATATACCTTAAATTATAGGGTTCCTTAACGGGATCTATAAGGGTCTCTATAAGGGTTCTATTTTAGAGTTTTAGGGTTTTTAGAGTTTTAGGGTTTTAGGGCTTATTTAGGGTTTAAGGAGGAATCTACCTTAAATTATAGGGGCCTTAAAGGGATCTATAAGGGTCTCTGTAAGGGTCTCTATAAGGGAATTAAGGAATATATACCCTTAAATTATAGGGGCCTTAACATTATGGTTTAAGGTATATTCCTTAATTAAGGGGTATTGGGTTCTCTGGGCCCATGGTTTGACAAAGGGCCTTCGGTGCTACGGAGTTGAAGGTTTGGGTTTAGGGTTTAGGGTTTAGGGCTTTAGGGCTTTAGGGTTTAGGGTTTTAGGGTTTAGGGTTTAGGGTTTTAGGGTTTGGGGTTTAGGGCTGTCAGTCAAGCGGTTGTGTCCTTCGGGTGTCCCAGGGTTCATGATACTTACTAACTCCGGCTTGAATCCCTGTGGCAAGCTTGCTATGCTGTAATTTCATGCACCTTTGATTTCAGAGATGCCCAACTACTTATACTCTGAACCCTGAACTCCAAAAACTTATATTAAATTTGAACTCCAAACAAACTTATAGCCTACACCCTGAACTCCCGACAAACTTATATCCTAAACTCTGAACTCCAAACA
Source organism: Symbiodinium necroappetens (assembly GCA_905231915.1). NCBI lineage: Eukaryota > Dinophyceae > Suessiales > Symbiodiniaceae > Symbiodinium > Symbiodinium necroappetens. The sequence continues at coordinate 20,025 of CAJNJA010034886.1, forward strand.
CTATACCTCACTTTGCCCTAAACCCTACACCCTGAACTCCCAAACCCTCACACCGTCGATATCGTAAATCTAGCTGAAAGCCCCAGCTCTCGAGCCGGAGCTGAAGGATCTGAGCACCTTCATCTAGTGCAGAAGGAGGATTTAGGGCTTAGGGGTTTACAATTAGGGGTTTAGGTTTTAGGGTTTAGGGATTAGGGTTTTAGGGTTCAGGGTTCGGGGTTTGTTTCCGGGTGTTATCAGTGTTTGGATTGGGTTTTGGCATGTACTTGTATGCCCCAAATTCAATTCTCAGATGCCCAGGTTCACGCCTACAAGGCCCTGACGCCCCAAATGGCAATGTTTACAATAGCCCTTCTGGAGGTGCGGAGCAGAGACAACTGTACCTACAACCCCAATACTACATTTTGGGATCCATGTTGTTGTATGAGTACAGATACAAACAAGCTACAGGTAACTTGAACCTGCAAGCCCTAAACCCTAAACCGAAAACCCCAAACCCGAAACCCCCGAAAGCCTCAACCCTAAACCGAAAACCCCAAACCCCAAACCCTAAACCCGAAACCCCCGAAAGCCTCAACCCTAAGCCCGAAATCCCCGAAAGCCTCAGCCCTAACATCCCAAGCGCCACACTGCAGGGCCTCACTTTTTCCGGGTTTCCGGGCTTTCGGGAGAAACCCCTACTAGTAAGGGTTTAGGGCTTTAGGGAAACTGTAAGGGTTTAGGCTTTAGGGTTTAGGCGTAAGGTTTAGGGTTTTGAGTTTACCCAGAGAACCCAATACACCTCAATTAAGGAATATACCTTAAATTACAGGGTTCCTTAAAGGGATGTATAAGGGTCTCTATAAGGGTTCTATAAGGGAATTAAGGAATATACCTTAAAGTATAGGGGCCCAAATACTATGATTTATTAAGGTATATTCCTTGATTAAGGGGTATTGGGTTCTCTGAGTACGGGGGTTACCCTAGACTGAAAGCCCAGATCCGCAACTCCGCCGGCGAGGCTTCACACAAAGCCTGGTCAGGAAGGGGGAGGTTCCACTTACAAGCCCGGGTTCAGGAGGAGGGATTAGGCTTTAGGGTTTTAGGGACTAGGCTTTAGGGTTCTGCGGGTTCAAGGTTTGAATTGTTTTTGGGGCTTGCTGCTTAAGGCTTTTAAAACCCCAAACTCTAAGCCCTAAACCCTGAACCCTAAGCCCTAAACCCCTAAAGCCCCTAAACCCTAAACCCAGGCGCTTAAGGCTTTAAGGGTTTAGGGTATGCGGGTTGAGGGCTCTGCTTCGCCTGCTTGCCCACGGGTTGGAAACAAAGACTTCAGGGCTTTAGATCTGGAGTCTAAAGCCCTAACTCTCCTAGAATAGAATTCCTTAAAGGGGTTTAGGGTTTAAGGTTTAGGGTTTGGGGTTTAGGGTTTAGGGTTAACCTGGAAAGCCAGTAGTCTGTATTTAGGGGCTACTTTGAGCCAATTATGGGCTACTTTAGGGTAGGGTAGTCTGTTATTTTGGGCTACTTGGCTTTTCAGGTAAGCCTTTCACCGTAAACCCTAAACCGTGATAAACCCTACACTGACCTAAGGTGCTAGGTCAGTGACTCCCTAAGCCCTAAACCGTAAACTGCTTTAAGATGCTAGGTCAGTGACTCGTTTCGTGTTTTTAAGACACAGGTTCTTTCGAGAGCGCTTTGCTAAGTTAGCTGCGCCTCTGGAAGGCTTCTGATAGACTAGGGCCGGTTGTGTTGATCAGATCTGGAGTGTTGATGATAGAAATCCTTATTAGGGCTTTAGGGTTTTAGGGTTTAGGGTTTTAGGTTGTAGGGCTCTAGGGCTTTAGGGTTTTAGGGTTTAGGGTTTTAGGGTTTAGGGAATACGGTTGATGATATAAACCCTGCATGACCTTAAGGCCCCTAAACCATGGGAATTATGGTATATTCCTTGTTATTATGGGAAATGCATGATTTCTACCATCGACCGCATGACCCTCAAGCCGAAACTTTAAATTGCCGAAACCCTGACTTGCCCAAGAAGAAAGGGATTCTTTCGAAGCTTCAAAGCATGCGCTGCGTGCTTCAAAGGGATGAGGACTCACCGTGCCGATTGCCTCTTGGCCTCTGCTGTGCCTTCTCTGCTTGAAGAATGATACTTGTTGACATAGCGAATCTTCTGTGCCTTGTAAGGGCAAGGTTGAACTTTCAGGTTACTACTAAGTTAGCAGAACCCCAAAAAAGTTTAAAAGGTGGGTATTGGCGAGCTCGAAACCCTGAACCCCTAACCCTAAACCCTAAGCTCTAAACCCAAAACCCTACACTCTAAGCCCTAACCCCTAAACCCAAAACCCTAAACTTTAAACCCCAAACCCAAAAACCTAAGTTTTTGTGAGACAAGAGCTGCTCTCCCTGCCAGTACTGCCTTCCAGGGGTACAGCTTTGGGCACCCGAACCCCGGGCCCTACATTGCACATGCAAAAACAGGACTCCGAATGGATTTCTGCTAGGGTTTAGGGTTTAGGGGTTCAGGGTTTAGGGCTTAGAGGTTTAGAGTTTTGAGTTTAGGGCAGGACTCCGAATGGATTTGCAGAAATGTAGGATCACTCAGCGATGTTCCCAGGCGGTCTACCACAAGTTGAGCCAAATTATGAATCCGTAACGCCGCAACACCTCGACACCTGCTAAAAAAACCTTGAAGCCATTCTGAAGCCATAGATTGCAATCAGCCCTCTTAGCAGAACCCGATTGCTGCGGGTCGCAGCATAAACAAATTAGGAACAAGAAAAATGAAAAAGGAACCAATCACAACACACACACACACAAACAATCAAACAAAGGCGAAACCCTAAGTCCTAACCCCAAAAGGGTGAACTCCTAAACCTCCGTAAGCCCTATAACCCTCTAAACCCCTAAACCCCTAAACCCCTCAACCCTAAACCCTAAATCCAAGGAACCTAAACCCCTGAATCCCTAAAACCCTAAAACCCTATACCCCTAAATCCCTAAACCCCATAGCACCCTTTAAAGGAAGCCTAGGATCCCTATAGATCCCTTTAAAGGAACCCTAAACCCCTTAAACCAACGGAACCAAAAGGAACCCTAAGCCAAAGAAGCAAAAGGAACCTAAAAACCCTAAATCCCTAAACTCGAAACCCTAAACCCCTAAACCCTAAAACCCTAAACCCTAAACCCCTAAACCCCATAGCACCCTTTAAAGGAAGCCTAGGATCCCTATAGATCCCTTTAAAGGAAGCAAAAGGAACTTAGCCTCGGGTTGCAGGCCCCGCTTCAGGGCAGACGCACTGAGGTCCTCCCAGCGCCGCTTGGCCGCCTCTGGCTGAAAAGAGGGGGAACTTAACTTTAGGGTTTAGGGTTTAGGGTTTAGGGTTTAGGGTTTAGGTGCTGAAAAAACGGTGACTTGACTGAGGAATTTAGGGTTTAGGTGCTGAAAAAGGGGAAACTTAACTAAGGGTTTATGGGTTTAGGGGGTTGAGGGTGTAGGGGAACTTAACTAAGGGTTTCGGGTTTAGGTTTTTGAAAAAGGGGAGCTTAACTGAGGTTTAGGGTTTAGGTGCTGAAAAAGGGCACTTAACTAAGGAATTTAGGTTTTTAGGGGGACTGAACTAAGGGTCTAGGGTTTAGGGTGACTTGGCTCAGGGTTTAGGGTTTAGGGGAACTCAAATAAGGGTTTGGGTTTAGGGGGACTTGACTAAGGGTTTAGGCTTTAGGGGGACTTCACTAAGGGTTTAGGGTTTAGGGTTTAGGGGGATTTAACTAGGGGTCTAGGGTTTAGGTGCTGGAAAAGGGGGACTGAACTGATGGTTTAGGGTTTAGAGTTTAAAGGGACTTAACTCAGGGGGAATAGGGGATTAAGGTCTCAGAACAGGGGTGCGCGCTGTGGACTGCTTGGAACCTTTCCGCATGGAAAGCTGCATACGAGTTGAGGTCAGCTTCACAGCGTCCACCTTGCCAGGCCTGCATGCATTAGACGGAAACAGATGTTACCCTTAGCTTTCTACGCTGCTTCCTCTAGCACCATAGCTGCAAACTTGTACGGGCATTCATCGTCGGGCACCGCTTTGCTGCGCGCATTCCACAGCCACATCATGCAGCCGCGAGCTGCTTGTTCGGAAGTCACACCTGTTTTGCCTCCATAGGAAATGGTGCGGTGTGGCACCCTTGTATTCGGCACATCAACATCTGGTATGCATGTTCTTGATCTCATGAATGGACGAAATCTTAGATTGTCGGAGGAGCTTTAGGGCTTTCATAAAGGAGTCTGGACGGGTTTCTTCTGGGTGTTGGTAGAGTCTAGGAAACGCCCTTTAACGCAAACTCGTCAGAATACTTCCGTAATTAGGCCCCGAAGCGGTAAACCCCAACCCCTGCCCCTGCAACACCCTACCCAAGATCCATGTCAGAATGTCGGCCGAAGCCCCCGAACCCCAAACCCGTGAACCCCGACAGCCCCAAGGTCCAAAAAAAAAACTAAAGCGCGTAGATGGTGTCCGGGCTGGAGTTTCGGACCTCTATAGTCAGAACAAGGGGTGGGGGTATACTAGATAGACTGTAGTTATACTAAGGAAGAGCTTCTAAGCCATCCTAGTAATAACGAGCCGGGTTTCTTGTTTTTAACGGTCTGAGGTCGGAAGTTCCTTCGCCCTCACCTAACCTTTGGCCTCCAAGCCTTTACCCTGGGTTGTCTGGAGCCCTCAGCTATATACTATATATGAGGTTTAGGGTCTAGGGTCGAGGTAGAAACCCTTAGCAATCATAGATGGCATCCACCACCCTCTTGCACCCCACTAGCAGTCTAAACACCTGTACAAACCCGAGAAAGCCATAGAAGAAGGCTTGCACAACCTACTACGGGGGCTCGAATAACTAGAACAGGTTGTTGGGGCATAAGAGAACCCTGAGGGGATACCATCAATGATTCCTCCCCTAAACCCTAAACCCTAAACCCCTAAACCCTAAACCCTAAATCCGACCTCCAGACTGAAAATGCCTTACGCAACCCTACGCAGCACACATGGGTGCGCCTCAGCAGCTGCACAGCGCTCGGGAGCACGGCCGAATTGCCCGGCCTGCAGCCAGGTAAAACACACAAAATCGTATGTGTGGGTAGTTTAGGGTTGTCAGGGTTTAGGGGTTTAGGGTTTAGGGGTTTAGGGTTTGGAGGGTTCCTTAAGGGATCTATGAGGGTTTAGGGCTTTGGGATTAAGGTTTAGGGTTTCAGAACACTACCCATGTGTATGCTTATGTCTAAGTAGACATTATTCATTATCGCAGACTGGAACAGAAGCAGACCAGAATAAACCAGAATTTAGTGTGTGTTTGTCTGCATCTGCCAACCCGTGTCTCTACCCAACTACCTGCCCAAGTTACCCAACCAGTTGTCTGATATGGGGCCTCAAACAATTACAGTAAGTTTTTTTGGCGGGGGTGTATCATAGTATAGTGTGTCAAGGAATCCTACTGGTACTTCAAGGGCCTCTACATTTTTCCATCTGCATCTCGACCTACGCATCTTTCGACATCGCGCTTCTAGCGTGTAGACCGCGGGTCTAGAACTAGGACTCGAAGTTCAGGGTTTTTGGTTTAAGATTTAGGGTTTAGGATTTAGGGTTTAGGGTTTTTTGGTTTAGGGTTTAGGGGGACTTAACTAGTAGGTTTTTGGGTTTAGGGCTTTTGGTTTACGGTTTAGGGTGTAGGCTTTGGGGTTAGGGTTTAGGGCCCAGGGCTGCCACTCTGAGATATCAGCACAGTACAACTCCTAAAAGGTCAGACAGCTACCATCCACAGCCTCTACCACCCACCGTCATCACAATCACAATCACCGGCAGCATCACCGCAACCATCCGGATCACCACCATGACCATCAGCATCACCATCATCAACAACAACAACAGCAGCAAAGTTCTCATGTTCAGCTTCATCTTTGCTTTCTCTGTCGTCACCGTCATGTGTCCATACATGCACGGTATGAGATGAGCGAAAGGACACCATTGGAACCATCAAGCTTGAACCTTACATCCTAAACCCTCCACCCAAAAGCAGTAAATCCCCATCCGCGCATCCAAGGCGCCAGATACTCAACCCTAAACCCTGAACCCTAAACCTGACCCTGAACCCTAAACCCCGAACCCCAGCCCTCCGAAGCCCTGAAGCCTAAGCCCTAAGCCCTGAGGTGCTAGCCCGAAAGCCTCAAGTTTACGTCCCAAGCTGTAAATCCCCGAGACCCTAGGGTTGACGATATAGATCTCTTAGGGTTTAGGGTTTAAGGTTTACGGCTACATATACATCCTGCATTAAATTACCCATAACAAGGCATATACCAGAATTCCCACAAGTAAGGGCCCTTAAGGTACTGCAGGAGCTATATCATCAACAGTATAAACCCAAAGCCCCTACAACCTAAATTATGGTATATTCCTTCTGATGGGTAACGCAGGATTTCTATAACCGTAAACCTTAAACCCTAAACCCTAAACCCTTCAGGGAACATTTTTCAAGGAACCTGCAAGAGGGAGCCCTGGGAGCATCTTGTTTTTCAGGAACCCCTTATAAAGGGACCCTCAAACCTCAGCTGAATCCCTTAGGGCTTAGGGCTTAGGGTTTAGGGTTTAGGGGTTAGGGTTTAGGGGTTTGGGGGTTAGGGTTTAGGGTTTAGGGGTTAGGGTTTAGGGTTTGGGGGTAAGGGCCTGAATCCCTCAAACCTTGACTGAAACCCTCAGGTAGGGCCCCAAGAAAGCACAGAAGCCAAACTTAGGATAGGGATATCCCATATAAACCCCCTTGACAATGAAGCCCAAGAAGGCAGGGATATCCCTATAAAATGCTTATGCTTATGTCCGTTTTGTGGCCCTAATTAGGGTTTGGGGTTTAGCGCCTGAACTCCAAATAACCTGCATCTTTTTCCCTTAAACCCTACCTGAACCCCAAAGAACCCCTACCTTTTTGGGGGGGCCCCTTCTACGGATTTTCGGTAGGGTTCTAGGGCTTGGGGTTTTTCGGCGTTTAGACATCATGGCACTTGGAACCCCATCCAAAAAATACCTTGTTAGGCAAACCCTAAAACAAAAAAATGCCCTAGAGAAACCAAAACAAATTAAGGCCCAGAGGTCCCTAAACCCTAAACCCTATCTCGAAGCACGTCAACCCAAAACCCCACACCTTGAGGCTGCTAGGGCAAGCAAATCAAGAAAGGGTGCCGTGCCATTGAGAACAGGGTTTGGACGGTTTAGGGCTTAACCCTAAACCCCTAAACCCTAAACCCCTAAACCCTAAACCCCTAAACCCTAAACCCCTAAACCCCTAAACCCCAAACCCTAGGGGCACATTCCGGTATACTTGAAATCCGGCACTCAGACTATCGGGGGACAACGTCAGTGGCTATTCCGACCTCGTTACTTCCCCAAGAAGCCAGGGAAATTGAAGGTTACACTTTCAGAATACTACTAAGTTAACAGAACCCCAAAAGGGTTAATTAAAGGCTGGGTATCGGAGAACGAAGCAAAGCCCGAAGCAATCGAATCCTAAACCCTAAACCCTAAACCCCTAAGCCCCCTGTGTCAAATTTAAATTCTGGGAGCCCCGACGTGCAAATCTTTGAGGATCTCTTGAAAGCAGCGGAGCTCTCTCAACGCATCCTTCGTCATACTGAGTATTGCTATGAATATATGGTCCATCCCTAAACCCTAAACCCTAAACCCTTAACTGCGTATCGCGCGCACTGCAAACGAAAGCAATAAGATGGTGTTCTTGTTCATGGGGCCACTAGTTACAGATGCTCCTGGGCGAACACTAGGCATGACACCTACAACCCTAAACCCTAAACCAAACCCCCGAACTCAATCCAAGGACGTACAGCCTAAGCTCAGCTTGCCCAAATTCATGACACGTCTTGCGTGGGGGCCTTTGATACTGGAAGAGGGCTGCTGTAGAGGGGTTAGCATAACGGATTTATTAGTATCGGGGCCTTGAAACTTAGAATAGGTTCGGGGGAAATTTCATGATATAGCGATAATAGTGTAGGGGCCTAGATATTACCAATACTACTTTGGGGGGGTTCCTTGATAGAATTGTGGTATATTGGGCCCCAAAACCCTATTATTCTAATTATTAAGGCCTCCACAATAGTGAACTCTAAGGAATGAAGTTGGGAATTATTCCAGCAGCAAAATTTCCCCCAAATCACTGTCCTGAACGGCCCAGCCCTACAGCACGTACCTCTAGCAGCACTGACGGATCAAGGACTCGGTGGGTTGAGTTAGAATGGGTCCATTTATGATCTAATATAACATACAAATAAATAAATGAATGAATGAATAAATAAATAAATAATATATATA
>CAJNJA010034897.1:0-29391 GCA_905231915.1 Symbiodinium necroappetens
GTAGTAGTAGTTGTAGTAGTAGTAGTAGTAGTTGTAGTTGCAGTAGTAGTAGTAGTAGTAGTAGTAGTAGTAGTTGTAGTAGTAGTAGTAGTAGTAGTAGTTGTAGTAGTAGTAGTAGTTGTTGTTGTAGTTGCAGTAGTAGTCGTAGTAGTAGTAGTAGTAGTAGCAGTAGTAGTAGTTTAGTCGTGGTGGTGGTGGTTTTTGTGGTGGTGGTAGTAGTATTAGTAGTAGTAGTAGTAGTAGTAGTAGAAATGATAGTACTAGAAGTGGTAGTAAAAGTAGTCGTGGTATTGCATCTGACATTCTGAACCGACCGCGCGGACTGACCAAGGGTTTTTTTTCACAGGCTCGTCCATCAGCTTTCATGAGCACATGTTGCCCGGGATAGTTTTCTCAGGCCGAAGCGCTGGGGGCTTGAACAAGTTCTCGGCCAAGGATGGCAGAGTTCGGAGAAGGTGGGAAATGCCCATTTGCTTAGCTATCACAAGCACTTGAACCGGAGAGTGCCTTAGGTCCCACTGCCGCTTCGTTTGCAGTGTACGAAACAAGATTTCGTTGGTGTTGCTCCCGTGCAGCTGGAGCTGGGACAGCTGCTGATCGCTGCTCTCGTTCTGGCTGGGACCTCAGTGATCTTCAGTGCTTATTTTCATCAGATTCACCGAAAATGCGCAGAACCTTGTACTTGTGGCTTAGCCCATGTGCCCACATCCTCCCACTGCTGGTGGATGTACGTACTTTGTCATGATTATCGTGAAGGCAGATCCTCTGTTGTTTCAAGTCTTTTCCAATGCGTTGGTCACACTTAAAGCTGCCATAGCATGATCGCATGGATGAATGACAGCAAGACGTGGCTGTCTTCACAAGCAACTTCTGTCCTTGCTGTCAGTAAGGACCCAGCATTTCGCCCTTCAGCGACAGAGTTGCTACAGCAGGAGCCCGATGAAGAAACCATCTTGAATTTGCATCTGCGCGGGTGATGATGTATGACCTACATGACAGCATGATGCCTGGACGTCGATCAACTGACTCAGGTGTTGCAGCTTTCTGAACCCGAAGATTCACGAGGCCAAGCATGTCGACTCTTTGTGTTCGAAGTCAGTGCAATGTCAGGCCGTCTCTGAAAGAGCATTCTGACTGGGGCCTGCTGTGCCATCAGGCAGATTGCATTCTCGTACTGATACACGGGGTTTACAAGAGAAAGGGCTATCTATGTACATATTTAGCCAATAGGTGCTTAAATGTCAGTAGGTGTTGTCAGTATTGGAATATCAAGTAGACAGAAAATTGACACTGCAAGGAGAGATCCTATTTTGCTGCTTACAACCTAGTTGGGTCTCATCACTTGGTACATAGACGCACTAGTCGCAATGTTATCAATGTTACACCCAACCATTATTCCAAGGGAGCAAGATAACAATAACAGAGGAGTGATGCTGTGGTGAGCAAGCATTACTTCGCATCTGACAAACTGTAGGTTTCTTCCCTCGGTACATAGAAAAACTTCTAGCAATGCTATTTCCAATTACAAGGGGATGAACTAGGAAACTCCGTCGAGGAGTAGCACGGTGTGTTTTTCAAGCAAATTCAACCCATTTCGCCACTGAACTTCACGATACATGGTAGTTTATTGCTGGCATCAGCAAGTTTGTAAGGAGTAGAACAGTCTGAACATTCTAGCAGGTTGGGTTTGCAAGGGCACATGCATGTATGAGAAATATGTACAAAAAGAAAAAACATGATCTGGACAGGGACAATGGTTTTAGAGGTGTTAACAAGAACACAAACCGAAATGTTGCAGGGCACGGGAATAGAGAGGTCGACAGAACATGCGATATCATCTCATTGTAAGGCCAACAGACTGCTTACTTCTCTCACAATTCGGACAAGCCGGGTGAGGTCTTATGGTTCGCAGTCGGCTCTATGAGATGGTGCGGCATGCTGATAGCAGGAGCAAGGCTTTCATCACTCGGTGTATGGATGTCAAAACTATATTGTCCTGAGAAACGACAGTTTATGTTGGCCCGCAGGAGAAACATTGCAACCTTTGCTAAATGTGTAACGCGCATGTGTTGAGCTTGGAGCGGAATTTTGTGGAATGAAGGAATGCGGCACCTAAATGCCTGGATATACGGGCGTTGACAAGCAATCGCATAAGGGCATAACGAGTTACGGAGAGCTGTGGGTAGCCAACGCTCCGTAGCATTGATCAGAAAAACAGAGAATCCAACGGGATTGTGGGATATTGCGGCGTATCTGCACAAATGTGGCAAACTCGTAATTCCAGGATCTAGATCGCCCTATAGGGAATGAATGATAAGGACATATAAAGTAAATTCGAACCGAAATAACACAGGGATGAATCGAACATGTATCAACGTCTCCAATGCTAGGGTGCACATTTTGGAATGCATGCCCATTTTGACAGAGTTTCGATGGGGTTATTCTAGAATTCAGAACCTGGTACGGACTTCAGCTCGTCAGCATTCTGCAGGTATGGATTGTCAGAATGAAAGGTGCAAATACTCAGGATTGGCAATATTGGGCTGCGCCTTTGTCTGTTTCACGCCATCACACGTAGCTGGCTCCACAAGCGGGACGCTATGGTTCCAATGTAAGATACGCACAGGCTGATGGCTGCAGCGGCCAAGCGTGCACCACCAGCTCTTTGTACTGGCACAGTACGAACTACGGCCAGACCAATTCTGCAGTTTAAAGCACGTCCTCAAAGAGAGCATGTGCTCTTGGTTGGAGGCTCAGAAACATGAGCCACCAACCAATTCGATCTGCATCTGCATGCGACCAATAAAATGGAATCAGGTTGTGCGTCCGGTGCCGACTCGGCTCATACACTCGCGCGCGAGGGCGGGCGTGCGCGCGTGCCACTGCTGGTTTTTACCATTTCTGGCTCAAGGGTGACGGCCACACCAGGCTGCGCGCCGAGTGCCGTCCCTGTCGGTTCGTGAACGAAGAGCCCTTTGGGACGGGTTCTCAGCGACTCGAGTTGCGGTCCGTAGTGCCTTCTAGCCATGCATAGGAAGGTAAGTGTCAATGACCTCAGATAGACGAGCACGCCGGCAAACGAACTTCCTAAAGACTTCCTACGTCAAAACTGAATGGTGGTTGCGCCTAGTTCTCAAGCTGGACAAGACAAACCCAAATTTGAATTTGTGCTGCTCGTAGGGCGTGGTCCATGTTTGCAGCGGATCCAACTCACATGTGGTTGGTTGTGATCCCTTTGAAGCAAGACTCCTCCATACATCCACAAGCTGCAGTGATGCCTTCATCAGCGAAGCCTGCGAAGTTTGAGAGTTCATGCGGTACAACATCGCACCAAGGCTTCGGCAGCAGTAGGAGGCGTCCGGTCGAATGCAAGGCAGGCGTGAGTGAAATCCGGCTCTAGGCGTTCAGTTGGCTGTGCCGGCTCGGTCAGGCGAAAAGGCCCACCGTGCCACATGAGAGTTCCCAGCCTGCCAGAGCCCCAGCACGAGCTAGATCTTCCGTTGCTGTGGCTCGACCACGAATCGAAATTGCTGTGGTGATTCTGGGTTGCTCTTCCCGCTTCGGGCAACACTCCCCCACCCTCAGGCGATGGAGTCTCACTATACAGCTTGACATGAGCGGCTGAGAATTTCCATGCACAACATTTCCAAATCTTGCATTGCCGATTGCACCGCGGTCATGCGCTTCCAGAAGGCTTCCAAGTACTCGAGAGAGTAACTAGCAGATACGAGTACTGGCAACATGACAGAAGTGGCTGAAACGTGCAATGCATCAGGCAAACGGTCCGCATACGGTTTGCATTGTGCGAACGCTGGCCTCATGTCACAGTCACATCAGTCACATCACCTTTCGTGGCCTCCCTCTCACGTTGTACGCCGCATGCCGTTTTCAAGGCTTCTTCTTTTATCTTCGCCGGCTATTGGCGCTTTGGACAGCCTAGCCCTTATGTTAGTTCGACGCAGGTCTGCGAAGTAGCAGTACTGCAGCGAACAGCCACCTAAGACATCGAAACTTGTTGAGACTGGTGCATCAGAGACACTGCCAGAGGATGTCTACATTCATCAGTACGCAGACAGCATTAGAGGCTCCCAACGGGCCGAGCTGGCAGCAATCCTGCCCTGCAACCGTTTTGCGGGGTCCACAGATGCAGAGTTCTGTCAGGATGCGATCATCAATTTGTGTCTGGCGTACTTTGAGTGGCCATCGCGATTCCAGATACGGTGATAGGCACACATGATTGCATGCCCGAGATGCCCGAACTTGCGGCGTGAGGTGTCTGCTGAGTTGACATTCATCCAGCAGCCGTCTGGCGCCAGGTCTCGTAAAGCCAAGCTTGTGGAATCGTTTCTGGGACAGAATGTGCCCAGGCGAAGCCTTGATGATGGCAGTGCCCTGAAGGCTGCCGGTCATCCGGTCGTCCGGTCGTTCGTACTGGTAATTGCCGTGTTCGAAGCAATGGCCAGAGGTGTACACTTGCAGGCGGGTTGTCAAGGAGGCTGACTGCATTGCTGGAACCGACAGGATACGGTCGCCGAAGCATCTCAAGACCTGGGCAAATTTGGTTTTCCAGTCGCGTGAGCGAACAAAGGACCCGAGGCCTGAATTTTACCTTTGTTACAAACCGCCTCACCTTCGAATTTGGAAGTGGGGGCTGGTAGTCTGCGGCAGCTGTTGCAAAGACTGTCGGATCGAACTGTGAAGCTCCATTCTGGCACGACCGTGCTGCTCCTAGGTGAGCTGACTCAGAGGGCTCAGGTCCTCTCAGGGGCACTTCAGCCCCCGAGGACCAGATCCAAAGGGAACCCAGCTTCCCATGCCCAACGAAAACGCAGCGCGGGACAGTACAAGAAAGCCATCAAGGATGCTTGCGTGAAGGCATGAGGGTCGAGGGCATTCTAGTCAGCGGGAATTTCAGCACACAACAACATCTGGCAGCTTCCAGCAAGAAGTCTTGCAATGAGTTGCACAGCCGCATGGGGGTGATCCTGTGCAGGACGCCTTTAGGCCTAGAAACAACAAAGAACGATTCAAGGCGCGGGACTCGCCGACCAAGGGAGGGGGTATTCGGCGTGGCGCATCACGACTGAGTGAAAGTGGCACTCGGCCGCCTCGGCCCCCCCGAGCGGTCCTGGCCGCGGTCATCAAAGGCGCAGTCGCCGGCAGCGGGAACACCCTCGGAGTCGCACAGGCCAGAGCAGGGGATTTCGGCTCTCCAGATTCGAGTGCAGCTCTGTGAGGCTACCAGCTCCTGATGCTACCACTTCCGCGCTTCAGCAAGCCGAAGCCTCTTGCTGGACACGACGCACACGTAGTGATTTCCGCCACGTGCTTCAGCCTGGTGGTTAAGCGCTCTGGCAGGTGCCATCTGCCCCCGCGGCCTCTGCCCTTCCGCAGACGTCTGACGGGTCAGCCCCGACTGCGTACAATGGTAACTTAGGATGTCTCAGTTTGATATGACTTTGCATCTGGCTGCACATGCGCTTTGCGCTGGGGTGCTGGGTTCTCCGATGGATGTGGCATGCTCCTCGGCCAGGCAAGCTTCTCCTGCAGTCCAGGCCATATCCCTTCGACCTGCTCAATTCACAATTATGCCGCTGGAGGTGAACATGGATAGAGTTTTGGCAATGAGCGGAGGGCGAAGATAGACTGAAACAACTGAATTTCGCTGCATGATTGTCTGATTGTCTTAAAAATGAGAGTCGCCGCGGCGCTCAGCGCCGGGCTGACTTTTTGCCACCCTGCAAAACACCCCTCGTTCCCTCCTGGTGTCGGTGTGGTCCGGCATTCTCCACTTGACATGTGCACTTTCCGGGCTTCCAATGCCTGCTCTGCTCTTCAGAAGCCGGGGCTGTTGTCACTTTGCCGGACAGCGGACAGCGGGCACAAGAACGAATCAGATGGAGTCCACCACGTCCATGCCCATGGTAGCGTATGCTTTTGGACAGGAAACACGTGCCCTAAATTGCGAGAGTGTAGCACAATGCCGAGAGTGCTGAAGGTTTCGACTGTTCGGGAAAGTTGCGTGTTGTGAGATTCATGACATTTTGCCCGAGTCTGTTGATGTGATTGCTGTTGCTAGCCATCTTGAAGCGAAACGTGAGCACACGCCTTGCTTCTTGAAGCACCGACGCATGAGGTGCTGCACAAGTGCATCTATATGGGTTTTGTCTCCCGAGCTCCCAAAAACCATGATGCAGTTTCAGATCTGGGCAGCCCATGTTTCCAAAGTCAGTCACAGTTTCATTTTGCCAAGCTTTTGACAGATGCCGTCTGCGTCGGCTGTGCCAACCTTGCCGACATCTAACAGGCCCGCGTAGATTGGCTTTTGTGCGACGTCTTCTCACCTGTGGCTCGCTCTTTGTAAAGCATGTGGCATGCTGTTTGGTGAGGCCACAGTCTACTGCGGTTCAGGCAGAGCCCGTCTGCTTCTCCGCAATTGGCTGATGCTGACAGAGTGCAGAGAGACAGCACAGAAACATGCTGCGCATGTACAAATGACACCCCTTTCTGGTCCGAGATGATCCGAGCTCTCTTTGGAAAATGTTGCGATGGACAGTTTCCCAAAGCCCAAACTTAAACCACAGCGTGCCATGACTGTGGTTGCCAAGGTGTCTTTTGCCCTGTCTTGCGTGACGACGTTGTCCCAAAAGATGCCAGAACTGCACTTGGTGGAAGAACGTATATACCATTACATACCGCCATTGGAGTGTTTGGTTTTGGTGGTCCTGGATTGGCGGCAGAAGCTCCCGTGAACCCAACACCGTGACCCCGTTTCGCAACGAATGAATGCAAAAACTTGTGGGGCAAACTTTCAGCAGGTGCCGTCTGCCTTTGGTGTGCCTCCCCGTTCGCCGGTTCCAGATGTGGCGGCGCCACTTGTCTCATTTTGAGTTTTGCAGTTTGTGCCTTGGGTTGGGCTTTATCAGTTGATTGATGCGTACAGTCTTCTAATTGCTTTGTGAGGCAAGCTTCTCCAGGCATGGAGGCCCTGTCCAGCCGATTCCGATCTCTTTTGTGCTCTGTTGTGTGTTGGCAACTGCTGAGGAACTTTTTCGAAATGAGCGGAAGAAGCAGATGATTTGAAAATTTACGCTTGCCAGCCACGGCATGGCATTCAAAATCGTTGCACCCCATGCCAGCCAAGCTTTCGGCAGGTGCCTTCTACCACTGCCTCTTTTCTGCCGCAGACGTCGGACAGGCCAGCCCCAATGCTTGGTGTGACCTTGCATTGATTTGCACGTGCGCTGTGTTCGGAAGGAGTGACTTGTGATGTCTAGTCTTTGTCAGGCAAGCTTCGGCAGCAGTCCAGGCCCCAGTCTCTCTTGTGCTGCATTGCTTCCAGATTTCCAGGATATTCCAGGTTCTTCTAGCGAGTTTGGATGCATTCGTGTGCGGTGGGAAGGCAGGCTGGGGCTGAGCGACCGCGACCTACACGTCATACAACCTGTGACCTCAATTTTCGAAAGCAAGCCACGATCCATGTTGTCTTCATCAACTGTAACTTCAACCGGGAGGTGACAGCCAAAGACAGCACGCAACAAGAAGACCCCTCGAATTGGATGTCCAAGTCAGTGCCAAGTCAGAACAGCGCTGGCTGTCTGCAGGTGTGAAATCCGTGTAATTGGGCCCAAAGTGCCCCAGGAGCAGATTTCAGAGAATCCTTCCATGGAGTGTCTATGAAGGTCTTACATGCCCTCAAACATTTGTGCAGGGGCAGTCCAGTTCCAGAGACCTGTTCATCACCCTCCACACCCCCAAGTGTAATTGTTGTATTCATTGAAGGAAGAGCTGTCTGCTAGTCATGCAAGACTTTAGCCTGCAATACACCATGCCTGACTGTCCATTGATGGTGCCCTGACACCCGATACCTGGGCAGGCCATTGCATTCCCCTTTGATCCCATATGTACAATGCAGCTTTGCGAATTGATACGACCTCTAGTCTAGTCCTGTAGAACCAGAGGCGAGAACTCTTGCATCAGGTAGCAGGAGTTTGATACATTTGATGTCGTGCGACCCAGGTGCAGCTGCCATCCACCCCAACAGCACCTTCCCTGCCGCAGACCTCGGATAGGCCCTGCACTGCTAGCAGTCTTCATGTCGTGCTTCCGGCTTACGCAACAGCGTGCTTACACGAACTCTGGATGTCTCATGGTTCTGTGAGGCAGGCGTCTTCCGTGGCAAATGCCCAAGGAAGTGCAATTGCACTTGCTGTCCAGGCGTGGTGCAGTGGATTCATCACGGCAACATCCACCAAGGCCTTGAAGTCCGACTTGTCACCACAGGCGCGATTCGCGGCGACATTAAGCCTGGCCTTGATTGTGAAAGCGCTGTGCATGCTCAGCGGCTCAGCTATTCTTGGAGAAAGGCTTACTCGTGTTGGCAATGACATGCGTTACAAGATGCTACAAGTAACTGACGACCTGGACATGATGGTGCGCATGTCTTCCTGCTGTTCTTTTGCATCATTTTGCATCACCAGGAGAAGCCTCAAGCTTGACTGCTTTGCAAAACAGCATTTGGAGCGTCATGTCTCGTCTCCCCGTGAGCCATCTTAGTCAATTTGGACTTTTCCTGCTGACATCCTCTCGCCTGCGGCTCAAGTCTTGGAAGCTGGTTGATGCTGACCCCTAAGGCAACATGCTTTGCTACGTGTCGCCGCTTCCACAGGCCGCCGTCTGATGCCGCCTGGTCTTCTTCACCCTTTGACTCGCGCCAGGTACAGCAGTTTCAGAAACTGGGTGACACAGGTGAAGCGGATTCCGCTCCGTTTATGTCTATTCTGTACGCAGGCTGGCAGTGGCATGGATCTCAGTCATGCGCGGTCACTGGAAGTGATTGCACGTCTGCTGGGCTGGATCCAAGGTGTTTTTACGGCACATTCGCGTATTTCGTTACGCAGAAAAGTGGCTTTCTGGTGTCGCCAGGAGCAATGTGCAAGGTTTACGATGTTTACTCTCGTTCATTTGTTTCTGTCTTTTGCATGGCGGACAGCTTGCGATCTAGCTTGATGGTCAGTGGCACTCTGAGGCTGTTCTATTCCAATATTGCTGGTGCAGTTCTTGGTATTTATTACGTCTGGGGATTCCAGCGAAACTGCCGCGACAACAAGGCTGGGCTGGTTATGAGATGTAATCAGCTGCCATGAGCGGCTGACAGTCCTGTCCGTGCATCTGATCCCCACAGGCCTTGCAACAACTGCATCTGTACTTTCGCGCCGTGGGAGTCATTGTCTGCCTTCAGTGTGGCTTCGAATGCAGTAGCTGTAGTCTTACATGGTGGGTGGTACGCATCATGCAATCTTGCTTAGGCGTTGCGATCTGCTCCTTGACCCGGGGGAACGCACTCTTCTTCAGTGGCCTCATGTCGTCCCTGTCCAGCATCGTGAGCGCTACATCTTTATGCTCCACCCTGCCGAAGGCACCGTGTGTGTGGAATGTGTTCAAATTGCTATAAAACCACAGATGCTGATTCCGAGTCGTGGCTGGGTGGGTAGTTAAGCTGTGGAGTCGGAATGTCCCTTGTGCGGTTCTTTGTCAGCCAACGATGCGATCGACGCCTTCGGCTAGTTGCAAGTTGTGCTATCTGGGTGCAGCGCCGGCGAATCATGGTGGGTTTGTGTCGCTTTCTAAGCAAGATGCATAAAGACATCACTGTTGACCAGTGCCCTTGACCTGGATGTCCGAAGCGGCCCACCTGCAAGCTTGGCTGTCGGCTTGCAACTGTTTGTTGCACAATCGTCAAAAGAACGACCGACAAGTTGGCTTGGTGGACACGGGCCTGATAGCGCAAACGGTCATTCTGACATATTCTGACATGAGCTTCCTTGACACGGCGGAGCACCTACAGAGATCGAAGCGGAGTACATATGTCATGCGTCGAGTTTGGCAGGCTTGGGTGCACATGAATCATTTGTTATCGTCCATCCTGCCTTTTGGGTCAAGCCTTGGCAGTTGAGCCAAAAAGGCAGATTCTTTTGATTAGCCTCAGGAGTTATACCTGTGCGGAGTTGCCCGCTTACTATGGCATATGAGCCTAATCTGTCCGAAGGGTATGGGTAGCATACCTTCAGAACTACATTGGCTACGCCGTTTTATCTGGATTGGAGGGTGAGACACCGCGAACTCCACGAGGCTGGCCGCCGGGTCGAGTGCTTGGTGCATTGGAGTCGGGGTCTGGAGATTCAGCATGTTCCCCCGGTCTTCGAACGTCTACCCGAGTGTAATAGGGAGTTGCCTCCCCACACCTATCGGTGCCTGCGTCGACCTTCACTGTATGCCATGCCGGGCCCGTAGAGGCGGATTCCAGTGTCCTTGCTGGAAAGGGGCACACCTCCGATCGCAGCTTGGGCTCGGGTGGAGCAGTGCACCCAGTATCTCACAGAGGATGAGGCCCCTGGGGCTTGGTGCGGCCTGACATTCTGCTGGCTCACGTCTATGTTTTGGTGGAACGGGTCTCGCAAAGAGGAACTGGCAGCAAGGGGAATGCCGGTGCGTGCTGGCAGCCAATTGCCAATCGAGCACAGGCGCGAGACCACTTGCGCGGAGACGTGCTGTGCCAAAGGTGCCAGCCCTTCACGCCCACCAACCCAAGGCCGTCGAGGGAGTCCAGGGCGAACTTATCGAGGAGATGGCCGACCTTTGGGTGGATGCGAAGGTCCAGCGGCCGGCGGGAGAGCTGAGCGCTGGCCATCAAGCTGAGCGGGAAGCCTCTGTGCGGAGGCTGGTGGGCAAACTCTGCTCAGCTGCCGAGCTGGCCACCGTCAAGCGAGCAGTGCTTACGCTTCGGGAGCTCCAGCACTTTCCGGTCGCCCGAGGTCGCGACGGACTTGAGGCTGTTGACCGAGTTGACCTCGAAGCTTTAAGGCGACTGGAGGGTGCCGGTGGCAGAGAAAACTGGCCGCGTGATTCCGTGATGAAAGGCAGGTCCGCCCATGGTCGCCCAGTTCGAGAACACCATCGAGCCTCAGTGCCAGGTCGGGGACGCTAGGTGGACAGCGTTGTTGGGGCAATGGATCCAAGCCTCAGCTTGCCTGCGCTATCCTTTCGGCCTTTACCTCGATTGGACGGATCCATGGCGCAAAGCTTTGCCAGCGGCCAGGCAGTCCACATGCGGCCTTTGCTTCGATAGTAAGGGGTTCCCATGGTCTCTGAGGGAGTCGACCCTCGCGGTTCAGGCGTTTTGCGAAGACACTGGACAAAGCGGAGGAGTTGACCTCCTACAGCTGGAGAAGGATGGGCCCATACATTGGCATGCTCATCCAGCTCTCTCCCGATGAGCTTTCTGCCTTGGGTGATGGGCAGGATAAGCTGGCCGGCCAGCGGAGTGTGATGCCGGTGTACAAGGAGCCAGTTCGTGTGAAGCACCTCGTCTGGTCCTACATGGGGGAGCTTCGCAGCTATCCTTCTTGGGACTCCATTTCTCCACAAGAAGTGGCGGGAGCATGAGACGATGGCATCCAGCCTTTGCGTGAAAGCTGATCTTGAGAGGCTTTGCAAAGGAGCAGCTTTCAGTAGCCACCCCCCTCGGAAATTCACCATGCGCCTGGCAGTGGGGCTCACTCGCAAAACTTTGGTGGATCCTGTCCTGCTGAGTGCCAAACAGAAGGGGAAGGCATCCTCAGCGGAAGACTACAGCTCCGAAGTCGAGGGCCCGGTCTCCTTTGCCCCGCCTTCGCCCAGCGCAGAGAAGGGGGTAGATCCCTATCGGCCGAGGACTGCGAGGAGACAGGCGGCCATGAAGTCATGAAGATGAGCTCCGGGGAATGGGGTTATTTCCTTCCAGCCTCGTTCCAGATCCCTGCTGAGCGTGAGGAGTTGCCCAGTACCACGCGGAAGTGGCACAGGAAAAAAGCCGGAAGTGTGGCGAGGAAAGGGGCGAGAGTTCGACAGGCGCCAGGCTCGAGCATCACAGGTCGAGGGGGCGTGCCCAAAACCAAGGCTGAGCTGGTTGGCCCACCCCAGCACGACTGCAGTCCAAGAAGCCGAAACGCCGCCTCCAAGAGAGACTCCACGGCGGCACGCAGGCTGTCTTTGACAATCTTGCAGGCAAGCGCGCCCGGCGCAGCACCGCTTTTTTCTTCTGGCCATCACCAGCGCGGGGTGAGCTCTTCCTGTCTGGGCTGCGCCGGGAGGCTACCCGTCCCAGTTTCCCAAGGTCTGCCTCCAGGTCACGTGTGTGGACAGTCCAATTGAACATCGTCAAGGAATCTCACTCTGCAGCAGACACGTCATCTTCAACGTCTCTGACAGATGCTGCAGAGAGAGAGCGACTGGTCCCGGACCTTTGGGAAGGTAGCGCGGGCGCTCCTCCTGAATGGCGACGCGGCGAGACAGGGCCGCAACGGATGCCATCGCGACTCGGGCAGCGCTTGCAGGCAGGGGAGACTGCGCAAGAGGCGAGCCAAGTCATCCTGCGAGTCAGACAGACGGAAATTAAATTGACAGGTCGTACAACAAGACAAGTCCATGGGCACTTGGATGTCGGAGGTAGCCCGGAACATGAAGCGGCCGTCTACTCCAGTGAAGCCCACCGGGTGGGTACATCGAGCTTCGGCAGGCTCTTATCCGGCACCTGCAAAACACTTATTGCTGGTCGCGATCGACACCGGCAATCGCATGATCACGAACTCGACTTTCTCGAGGTGCCTCTGCCGGAAAATACTTGGCTGAGGCCCTGCTAAAGCAGCCTTCACAGATGGGTCGCTCCCACCCGACGGCCTCCAGCTTGCTGGTAGTCGGCTGAGGGTTCGCTAGGCGGCAACGCGCCCCACCTTGCTTCTGCTTGCAGAGTGGTCTCCTTCTTCGCGACTGTCGAGGTGAAGGTGCGAGGGCTCAGTTGACCTGATCATGGCCGAGAGAGAGTGAGAAATGCGAGTGTTAGCGCTGTGTGTAGTTCCTGCGAGGGATGCTGATGCTGCGCTTCCAGCGAGTGCAGTGTGTAAGCTCAGCCATTCCCTCCTACCCTTCCAATTTCTCCACGGTCTTGCTCTCAGTCCTGTCTGTCTGCCCAAAGGCTGGCTCCACTTCGGGGGCAACCAAGAAGTGCAGAACCCAGCTCTCAGGAAGGTCCACCCCTGCATTTGCCTAGCCCGAGGAGTAAATTTAGGAGGGGTCGGACCCCGAGAGGGATGGCTTCTGCCTCGCTTGTTCCAAGAGGAGAGCATGACATTGCATCGAGCCTCAAATCGTTGCAAATGAACTTCTCGTTGGAGCGAAAGATCATCGGCGAAATCATCAAAACGGGCATCACTCATTTGGAGGAAATCAGGTTCTTGTTTGACGATGAGGAGTCGGCCGACTCCGAACTCCGCGGCTTGAAAGAGAGTTTCTGGATGCAGTACCCGGTTCCCGGCCAGGATCAGCCGGGAGCTCTCGAAGCGTATGCTCTGCATTTTCGACATTTGGAAGGCTCGCTCGTTGCAGTTCCAGTTGGGGACGTCCCAGAAGAAGAGGCGCTTAGCCGATGGGCTGTACACTGACGAGCCAGAGACGGACGAGGTGATGTTCAGAGATGTCGATACGTACTTGCAGAAGCTGTACACTACACGCTGATGATTGCCTATGCCCTGGCACTCAGCCGAACCCGGGGGCTGACCCAGTGCGAGAGAAAATGCCCTCGGGTCCAACACTTGCGACTTCGTCGAAGCGCCCCTGATTGCACATTGTCGTGCTATTTCCTGGGTCTCTGGTTCGCCCGCCAAGCAAAAGGGCTCGACTATGGATGATAGCCGTGCTGTCTCACAGTTTGTCTCAGGACCTACAATTGCGGGCAAGCCGGCAAGCTGCGTGGTGACTTTCAGAAGGGCACTTGTAAAAACTCCGTGCCATGTCCCAATGGGGCTCATGGTTGTGCCAAGCTCAAGCCTAAGTCAGCTTGACGGGGCCTAGGCCCAGCTGTGCTTGGGGAAGATGAGCCCCCATCTGGCGTCCAGCGGACCCCTTAACTGGCATTGCCAAGCCGAATTAGCCCTCTGCCCGCTAAGGCTTTCCATCTGCCGAGGCAGCAAGCTTAGCCGCTTAGCGGACTGCGTGCGTTGGCTAGCGGAGTCTACCGTACCTGGGTGTTGACCCTCTAGCTTCGCTGCCTGCGCCTGTTTTGAGTGCAACCGGCACGGCGTCAGGACCTTGCCAAACTTCCCCTCGTGGGAGGGGAGCCTTGGTCCCACACGCCCTATGACTTTGTGTTTTGATGGGGGCACGTTGGCAGACCCAAATACAGCTTGCACAATGTCAGTGAGATTGTGGCCTGGCCCCCGGCTCGGTGCCATCATACCCGCTCTTCCGATGAGTGGAACATTGATGGGATGCGCGACCTGCAAGCTTTGCACCGTGAAGAAGCTGAACCCACGGCGTGCTTCGCCGTCGCAGTGAGTGTGTCCCTTAGCTGGTGGGCTACTCGGCAGGTTAGAGCTGCCAAGGTCCATCGGCGGCCCCTGGTAAAACTAGCATGGCGAAGGGAAGACTTTGAAGCCCAGACCCTTGCCGATTGGCTGTTGGAGCCCACAGCTATCTTCTTGGGTCTGCGCCCGCCTGCTCAACCGAAGAAGGAACTTGTGCCTGCAAGGCAAAGAGTTTCTGATCTGGTTGTTGTCGATAGGAAGCTGCCTCCGGATTGCGTGTACATGGGCCGGGACCATACGCATCGGTTGCCTGTCACACAGTGGGCGTCCCCGTTCGTGCCGGGCCACAATTGCACACCGGACACCTTCTGAATGGGTCGGTCTTTATGTCGAGCACGTTGTTCGGGACTTGTGAGAATACTTCCCGAGTCTTTTGGGCAAAACTCTGGTTTGCGAGACAGAAGCGCTATGTGAAGGTGATGTACTGGCAGGGCTGGTTTGGCACCAGCAGACAACCGGGCGCGCCAGCAAACAGCCTGAGCGTGGCCACGAATTGCAGCCATGGCTCACCATGTTGACTGCACTCACGGGCATACCTGGAGCAGTGTCGAGTTTCATACCGTATACCACACAGAAATCGTTAGATTCCCCAAGGCGGCCATCAGCCGAATGAGTTCGGCTCTCGGGGCGTGTCCAATGTTGACGTGCAGGCGGGCGAGGCTGCACTGCAGCTTCTTGTCCACTTCACGAGGGGTGCAGATTTTCCTCTTCCTTTCATCGAGGATCTTGTCAATAGTGGTCACCGCCCAAAGGGATTTGGGATTGGTGGGACTTTTTGTAGTTCTTCTCTCGTGGCCTGATGTTAGTCTACCCGACCACCTGTTGAGGGGCATGCCAGCGCGGTGCGGAGTTTACCCACAACAACCCTTTAGGGAGAGTCCCCTACACAACCGCGCAATCCAGGCTATTTTGAAACCAGGACCGCGTGATATCTTTCTGCTGGAGCAGTCCAGGAAGGATCATGTATCGGGCTTTTGCACAAAGCCGTTGAGCTGGGCTGAGTTGATACGGCAGGTCAAGGGCAGTCTTCTGGTAAGCAGAGGGTCATCGACAACGCTGACTATGGGGGCCAGAGCGAGCTTAGTTCTGACGCCAACAAGCTGGTCCTGACAACAGACTTAGCAGCTCCGCGGAGGCTGTTGGGCGCCGTCTTACCTCTGCTCGATGGTTTCCATGTACTTTGACGACGCTCACGTGACAGGTTTGAGTTCCGCTAAGGCCTCGGGTCAGCAAGCTTTTTGTGAGGTCAATCGTATGGTGGGTCCCCCTTTCGGCAGGCGATGGCCACCTTTGGCACGTTCTTGGGGCTCGACTGAGACTTTCACTCGCTCCAACAGAGGAGAGCCGTTCGGTTTTGAGTTCGAGCTCGGCTCCAGGACAAGGTGGAGGCTCTTTTGTCCCAAACCGAAGCTGAAGGCTCCCTCCCTTCCGGTGCGGCGTCCAAGCTCTATGGTATGCTCGACTTCCTCGAGCAGGGCGTCTATGGTCGTATCGGAACCGGCGGCCTCCATTCCTTGAAGGAGAGACAGCATGAGACAAGCCGGGAGTTGACCCAGGCAGTTCGGGCCGGCTTTGAAACAGTTCGAGCTGTACTCTGCTTGAAGCCTCGCCGAGAAGTTGAGGGCTTGCCGTCATCATGTCCTCGGTTTGTTTGTGGCTGCGAGTGACGCAGCCGAAGACATACCGAGACAAGGCACGGGAGGCTTCCTTCTGGTTTGGCGAGGTTCGCTGCCCCAACGCGAGACGTTTGTGGCGGAAATCACCGAGGATACATACGAAGCTTTCTTGCCAGGAGACACCAAGATTGCCCGACTCGAGCTGTCTATGGTGCTCTTTGCGCTGTCCACTCGAGCCGCTACATTCCGGGGCCGTCGAGGTGTTTGGTTTATCGACAACGCATCGGCTTTGATGGCCCTGATTCGGAGCAGGTCTGGTTTTCCCGACGTCGAACGTTTGGCTAACCTCATCCATGTCGCTTTGTTTTCTCTTGCGACATGGATATACTGGGAGCTTTGGGGAAAAGTGCATTGGGAATCTGAACCGTGGTAGGTTCTAGTCAGTACCCGAACCCAGGGTGTAGACCCGGGGTTGCCGGCAGGATGCCAGCCCGGATGTGTTACCAAAGCACTTCCTGTGGGTCTTTACAGCTTCGTTCTACGTGAATCGAAGCTGTGCGCGGCGAAAGGCAAAAGATGTGCGGAGCGAATGTAGTAGCCTAGTTATGCGATCAACGAATGTGCCTAGTTATGCGATCAACGAATGTATCATCGTCCCACAAGCTAGAGCGCGTTACAAGTTATAAGTTCAGCTACGAGCAAAACTCATGTCATATGGATTGATGACAACAGGGGCAAGGCTTGGCGCGTCATGCTTTTCACCAGACCGTTGCAACGAGTCTGAGCGCGAATGAGAGCGGCGGGACGGGAAGTGTCCCAGCCTGCAAGCACTGTGCAGCATGCTGCAGGCAGCTTGCAATCGGTCAAAAGCACGATGCAGGAGATGCGGAAGTCAGTTGAGAAAGGATGGGTGAGAGTCAGGGACAGGAGGAAGTGTGCATGGAGGACCGAACCGACCTAAATGTCGAACCTTGGGGTCTTTGGTGCAGGTTGTTCGCATTGCAACGGCATGCAGAGAATGACCTCTGATTCCTTGGAACGCTGGCACGTGGACATGGCTCGTGCTTGCCTCCTGTACGTACGTGCGAGCATCGCTTCTGGCTGCATGTCGTGCTGAAGAGCCCCACATTCTCACACGCGAGACCCTAAAGCACGATCCATCCGAACCCAACTAAACCTGAATCCCAGGCCTTTGTTTGCCCTCACGATATCTCACAATCTGATTTGTCATGCGCCGCAAGACAAGGAAGACAGCCGTGCAGGCAGTGAAAAGTAGCATACCCTGAAACTCTGAAACCATTCTCATGCGCACATTCAGCAGCCTTTATTTCCCAATCTGTCCTTTCGGAAGGCAGCTTGTCAACTTGTGAGCTTCGGCTGTAATTCAAGCATTGTACCTGCTGCAAGAAAAGGATACTACAGGAACACGTTGCCTGCCATTGGAGGTCATCAAGACTCAGTGCTCCGCCTCCATTAATGTGGAGCTGCTCACTGTCGGCCTTTGTTCCTCTATGTTGTGGGTGAGCTGTGGACTGATGCTATGGGACATGTGGATTACAGTTCCGCACCTCGGCTACTGGTAAGAGCAGCGCAAAAGCAGTCCATCAAGGATTCAAAGGCTGCAAACAACCAAATCACCGCATGTCAGAGTGCAGGCATGCAAGGCCCTGATGTTTCAGCTGTTGTTTGGCCGCTTGTTCAACCGACTGCTAAGGAATCTTTTCTGCATCACCATCCAGCTTGTCTGCGGCTTCTTTGTGCTCTTATTTCCCAGGGAGGTTGGTGTCTGTCGCATGCACTTCTGAGTACTTTTTCAAACCAGCATCGTCGCCAGGAAGAGGGAGATTTGGCCTGCATACCATCACGATCACCAGTCTGTGCTTGGCTTCTGCCAGCTGAACGTGACGATGTCCGCGGGCCGAGATTGTAATGCTTCCACAGATTTTGGTGCGGCATGAATGAAGCTTTCAGATATTCTGCACACGGCCACATCAAGGGACTCTGTTGTTGCGAGGTTCCAGATGTCGTAGGGCCAAGGCTGCGTGTGGCATTGATTAGCACGCTACTTCCTCACACCTATGTCGGTTTGGATCCGCGAGGGAGCCGTGGGCCGTGACTTGTTCGGTACGTGCATTTGCCCCCTTTGGCAACACTCGTGGATTGGCTGGAAACGGATTTGGCTGCCACACCGAATTCATTGTAGAATCCAACACTTGCGCTCATCAACTTGATGAGTCAGGCTCCTGCTGCAATCTGCCATGGTGCCGCGGGTGTTTGGAGTGGCCTTTGTTGGAAATAGTGCTCCCGCCGCCTCACCTATGAAAATGTAAACGAAAAATCAGAGAGAAAACGCGGTTCACTGCTTGTCTGTACTGTGCATGCTTAAGGAGGCAGGCTCCAATGAGCTGTAAAACGAACAGCGGAAACGCAAATTAGGAGTGTTGCCCGACCACATCGCTCTGTGTATGTGTATGTCAGCGTCCGATGCAGTGTATGTGTGTGTGTATTCATTTATGTATGCCTATGTGTATTCACATTTATGTATGCATGATAGCATGATTATGTACATATGCTGTATGTTGGTACGTGCATACATATGTTGGCACGACGTAAGTAGGCAGGCAGGCAGGCAGGCAGGCAGGCAGGCAGGTACTCGTAGGTAGGTAGGTAGGTAGGTAGGTAGGTAGGTAGGTAGGTAGGTGTATGTATGTGCAAGTACACGTACATGTATCCAGTGTTGCATGTGTGCTTGCTTGTATTGTCGTAGATTGTTGTCTTTGCATGCGGCTTTCTGTCCTGTTTTAATCTTCGAGATGATCCGAGGAGGCACAGGCAGAAGAACAAACGTCTATATCCTCCCGGCCGACTCTTGCCGGGCGAACCGCTGCGGCTGCTGCAGCAATCCGTGCTGCCTTGGCAGCATCTGAAGCCAGGCAGGCCGCGCAGTGGGCACCGCAGGACTCTGGAAGCTACCGTGTGCAGATCTTGCCGCTGCCAACCGCTTTTAAGTTGAGCAGGTTACAGGAGGATTGGGGGACGGTTGAACGAGCAGTCACTGCGCCTGGACCGTACTCTAGGGTGTACAGACAGCAGAACTTGTTTGTTGTTGTACCTTCGAAGTGTTTTTGCGGTTGAGAACGACGTTTGCATTCGCTTCTGCATGTTTACCGGTTGTGAGTTTCAACTCGCGGCACACTGCGGTCTTCATGTTCGTGGCAGTCCCGAACCGTGTGCACCTCACGTTCGCAGTCTCCAGGGCAGGGCCTACAGCACGGCGCTCCCCGGTGCTCCCGCGGCTCCTGCTCTAGTGCCGCGTTCTTTCCACAGTCCCGATCGGGCCTCGTCTGCCGACACCGATTTCAGAGGGAAGTTCAATACATTTCAATATGCGTTGGCATGGTGCTCCATGTGCTCCCGAACTCCGCGGACTTCGCTCCCGACACAGTGCCGTGCCTGCTTTGGAATGTGTTTGGATGGAAATCGTGCTCGAGCCGCAGTCCTCGAGCACCACACGTCATCGAGTTCCACATCCTCCATCTCCACATCTTTTGCATATCCACCTCAAACGCAAGCACAAAATCAAGTTTGATGACCAACAAAAGCTCATATTCCGTCATGTTATGTTCGACTTGTACTGTCGAGTGCCTTCCGGGTCTCCGACTACAGCTTCATCCACTGCACTTCATCGTGTCTCGTTCGTGACCTTTTGCCACGTCGACATCACACAGTACAACATCTTCCTCGTCAACGTCAGCGACCACCAGTGCGCACAGG
Source organism: Symbiodinium necroappetens (assembly GCA_905231915.1). NCBI lineage: Eukaryota > Dinophyceae > Suessiales > Symbiodiniaceae > Symbiodinium > Symbiodinium necroappetens. Next base: position 19,790 of record CAJNJA010034897.1, read on the forward strand.
GTGCATGCATGTGTGGATATGAGTGGGCGAGGTGATGAGTCTACATACATACATACCTACATACATACATACATACATACATAATCATACATAATCATACATAATCATACATGCATACATACATACATACATACATACCTGCATAACATACATATCATACATTATTGGTGTGTGTGTGTGTGCGTGTGTGTTTGTGTTTGTTTCGGTAGGTCTGTGTCTTTGTCTCTGTTTGTCCGTCCGTCCGCTGTCTGTTTGCCGGCCTGTCTGTCCGTCCGTCTGTTTATGGGTCTGTCCGTCTGTCTGTCCATCGTCTGTCCGTGTGCCCGTCCGTCCGTCCATCCGTCCGTCTGTGTGTCAGTCTGTTTGTCTCTGTCTGTCTCTGTCTGTCTGTCTGTCTCCCTCTCTCTCCCTCCCGCTGTCTACCGCAAGATTTTCTTGTTTGACCGTCCCGTCACGCTTCAGGTGGCTCTCGTTTCCTGATTGAAATGCAACGACTGTGCAAAAACGATATTTGATGAGAGTTGTTCTTCTGTGGTTTACAAATCAATCGCGCATCATGCTATCAAGTTGCCTTTGTCTTTCACTGTTTGTCCAGCTGATTCAGCAAGCTGGCGGATGCCTTGCGGTGCAGCAGTGACCAAAAGCCCCTCCGAATTATCTGCAGGACTATGGAAGTACAGCCGTGGGCTCAGCGCACCCCAGCATGGAAGCTGGCCAGGGCGATTGGCCATACAGAGCTTCTGAGTCCTCGAACGTGGAGCTGTTTGTGAGGTTTCATCTACTGCCGGGACCGGTGGGACCTGGTAGTAGGCACGCCTGCTTCTCGTCGTATTGGGGCTGTCACCGGGCTGTCTATCATTGCCAGCCACTCTGCATTGAACTAGAAACTAAAACTAGAAGTCAGGTGCACATGCACAAGGCCTTCCCTGCGCTGAGTCAGCTGAGGTCAACGTGGAAAAAGTTGCTTTTGGGGTATGCAAGGATCATGGGGTGCAAGCTACAAGTCATTTTCCACAGCATGCATTCAGAGAGAAGGAGCAAAGGCGTGTCTGCTTGCATAACATGGCTTTCAAGCTCGCTTGCATATTGGCTCGCAGAATCAGATATTTCTGGATTGCCTGCATTATCCTGCATTGTGGGACGTTGCCTTCTCCACGCGTGCCGGGCCTTGCTGCTGTCTCGTGAGTAGTACTGTTTGATTGACAGGGCACAATGAAGCACAATGTTATCCGCTTGTTTATGACGTGATTACGTCTTGCTTCGAACCGCACATAGCAACATAGCTGCAAAAGATATGCATAAGTCTTAATGAGATTGTTGGTCAGTGCGAACCGTTGCCGGAAAAACAAGTGCACGTGGATTATTATTGTCCTGGGTTAGACAAGACGTCGCCTCTTAGAGCTTCTCCTGTGTGGCCGATGTTAGCTGAGGTGTCTAGGACAGCATGGGAAAACCATTTTGTTTAGAGTCTTCTGCTTACGAAGTGTGGCCCTTGCACAGACGGAGCGTGTATCCGCATCTACAAGGCAGACGCTTAACAAATGCAGGGCTTCGTGATTCTTTGCCAACTCGTGTGTTGGAAGCTTCAAAGTGGTTCTGCACGGACGAATGGTCATGTCGCACTGAAAGGTGCATTGTTCTGGCCCGGCTGCCAGCCCCGGACTCTTCCGGGGCTGTGCATGGCGCGCAGGCCGTGGAGCTAATTTGACAGGGAGTAATCAAGCAGATCACCTTTCATTGAGGTAATCTTTGCCCGGCTGTGGCCCCCCCAGGTGACGACGCAGCAGGGTCTGGCGAGTCGAATGGTTTCCAGGTGCTTGCAGGGCACAGAGAGCACAGCATGATGCCTGCCTGCATCTCATGCAATGTGGACACGTGGTGCTGACTGCAATGAACTGCATGATGATGCCGCATCCAGCCTACACCAAAACGTCACCGCTGCCGCCATCTCGCGTGAATCCTTGCATGGATTGTGCTCCCCTGCACGGGATTTGGCAGGTTCATTGGGCGCCGACAGGCTGCAGTCAAGGCGGCTGCTGTGCCAGAAGCTGAAGCCTCAGCTAGAGGTGCAAGAGGTTCCGATAAGGCTCCGTAGCAAGCTGATCATTTTGCAGCACAACTTTCAAGGCAGAAGCTCCTCTGGTCTCACCAGCATCCAGTCCGTCTGGGCTCCATGAGCTCTTAGAGGCACTCTGAAGCCGGAAACTTCTCGGAGATTGACAGCTGCGTTGTTGAAGTCAGGTGCACAAAGATAGGCCTCCAAGATGCAGAGTAGAGGCCGCGCTCAATGCTGGCTTGGTGCGGCACATCATGAATCTCGTGATTGAACACAGGTGGCAACGCATACAGCAAAGAACTGGGGCGGCAGGCACGAAAACGAGGACCATGCAAGCTGCAAGCTGTGCTGTGTGTTTATGCTTGATATCACGGTTACGCTGTGGCTAGAGGGTAAGCGTGAAGGACCCGGTACTTGCCTTTCCCCATGTAAACATCGGCAGAAAGCAGCTGGTCGGACGGGCTGTATTTAGCGCTGCACTTCAAGATATCAGGAGCTTCTGAAAAAGAGGCTGAGGGAGTAAAGAAATTCATTCCGATTTGACGGCAGGGAGGTCCGTGTATTTCTGTCATTTCTGGCTGTAGATCCGTAGATGGTATGGATAAAGCTATGTAGCACGGGCTGCCTCGGCCTCACCGCAACACCATGCGACATGGCAGTTTTCAGTCCTGACAGTTTTGGATGAATGCAAAAAGGTCAATGGCGGGTGATTTTTTTTGGGGGGGGAAAGTGGTCGGGAAGGGGCAGGATCGGAGGAAGGAGGACAGTAGGGGCTGACACGCCCGAATTGCTCGCTCAAGTTGAGTTTAGGGTTTAGGTTTAGGATGGCAGACCCCACGGGCCCTTCAAGATTCGCTGCTGTCAGCAGGATCGATGCATGGCAGTTCACGACTGCCTGAGCGATTCTCGCATTCCGTTTCACACAGCCGGAGGCTTGAAAGAACGGAGCTGCATCCACGAAATGTTCGTGATCCCTGCCACCCGCCCTGTTTCCGGCACTGCGCAGACGTGCGCCCGAGGTTGGCGTCCTAGACGGTCACGACACGGACTCCGCATCCGACTTGGCCGCAAGCCTAGTTCCAGAGGCTTGCAAAGCCGTGTGCAAACGGAAGCAGGAATGGACAGACCAGAAGTCGGGGCAACTGCCCCATGTGATCTGCAGGTTGCGAAATTGCTTCCAGTCGCTGTCGGCAGGCGGATGAAGGCCGGAAAGCCGTTGCTGGGCAGTTGTGAGCGTCGTGTGTGTGTAATGGTTGGCCTTTGCCATGTATTATCACACACGGTTTCTGCAATGATGGGGTTTCAGATAGAGAGCAAGTAGGAGATTTGCACCCCGTCTTGCACCTTCGTCCTCAGACAGTGCCATTGATTTCCATTCGCAGGAATGTATCATTATGAAGTCCTCCTTGCATGATGCTTATTGCGTACAACACGACAAGCCCATGGTGATAGTAGAGGCAGATGGTAACCAGATTCCTATTATGCCAGATTGAGCGAGAAGCTGATACCGAAAGCATGCAACAGAATCAATGTTCTGATCCTGCGGTCTGCTCACAACGAGGATCGCCGGAACTTATATAAGTAGCATCCTGCGCAATAGTTGTTGATCCAGACAAGCTGCGCAGGAAAGGTGCCGGCTGGGGAGGGTCGGATCCACCTTTCGTCCTTGTGTTCTCTGCGTGTTCCACCTTGCAGCATTTGTCCACTCTTTGAAGCCTCTGCCCAACGTGGACAGGACAACGGGGGACTAGGCTTAATCCTGAGATCAATTGTTTTCCGCGTCTTTCCCGTTGATTTCTGACTTCCTGATAACCCGGCCATTACTTAGCTGGCAATCAACATCAAGTGGGTTCTCGTTTATCAAAAGCACCGCGAGAATGGAGTTGGATCGTCCCCCGAAGTCCGCTAGAAGCGGAACCTGCCCTTGAAGCCAAGTGCAACATTGCGATGTTGCACTGGTACTGCAGTCGTGGACACATGTCCGGCTTCTGCATGTCAGTCAACACGGACCACTAGAATTCGCAGTAGCAATGGACATTGTACTGGTATTGGTATGAAGCTTCTGACAAGAAAACCTTGCATAGTCCACAGAGCCTGGAGAAGAGATAACTACAAGTATGGATTCTCGCACAAAGGGAACCTGTGCGTTGTTGTGCGTTTGTGATGGAGCCCCCCCCCCCCGAACCTGCTGGAAAGTCTGTCCTTGCGAGGATGGCCTTTCAATCAGCCAGGCTGGGACATGCAAGTTTTGGGGGGGTGTGCAGTTGTGATCAGTATCGTGACGGCGAAACTGCTGCAGCCACCCCTACTGCAAGCTGGTCCGTGGAGCAAGGCTTACCTGGAAGCAATGGCTGAGATGGAAGACCGACTCAAACGTGAGCATGCAACTGCTGGCACGTATGCAGCTTACCCTGAGATCTTCAGATCTTCGCAGTCAGCAATACTTCATGAGGAGCAGGACATGTGCCGATCATCACTGGAATCGTCATCCATCCGAGCCGCGTCGAGCTTTTGCTTCAATTCTTCCTCAAGGTGTGTCAACAGCTGCACGATCGCTGCAGGCCGAATACTCAGAGATTCACTGGAAAACAAGTCGACACAGACCTTCGGCCCGAAGGTAATCCGTCGTTAACTTACACCTTTTGGGCTGGGCCCGGAGCCAAGGCCGGATTTGGTGCGCTAACCTTGGCGACTGCCGAGCAGCTCTGGTGCTGCTGGAGGCCATGGAATGCCATAAAACATGGGATGTGACGGGTCAAGCAAGCATTCCACTATCTCCTACAAGTTCTATGAGACCTGAAGTGGCTGACAAAGACCCCTTCTACGACTCCCCATAGGTGCTGAGTGGGATTCTTGCCTGCACTGCTTTCTGGGCCGTTCGAGGCAAGCGCCACGGCAAGTGGCGCAGCCAAGGCACGTGGAAGTCGAATTTGTGACGGGGTGCATTGCTTACGGTCCTGTACCGCGGTCACCCTATGGTTCAACACTTGGCTCAACTTCCTGCCGGTCCGTTGTTTGGTGCACGTGCTGCAAGTGCTTCCTTGCCGAATGTGCGGAAGAGTTTTTCAGATGCCGTGCATTGTGCCGATGCAGGCTGAAGTCCTCATGTGGCTGTCTCGCGACCACAAGGCTCATCCCAGTACAACGTCCTTGCAACTTGAACCGCGGAAAGCGCCGCGATGCTCTACTGTATGATGCTGTACTGAATGATGCCTGCGGCAACATGAAAGGCCAGCTGCCCGATAGAGCAGAAGCGAATCGAGGCGGTCGGTGGAGCGGCCATCAACTCAGACGCGGCGCGAGTAGACCTCGCATACGATCCCCAGCATAAGTTCAGGCGACGTTTAGGAAAGGGTAGGCAGAGACTGGGACAGTGCAACATTAACAGATTGAATCGTAATCCTCAGGTCATAGACGGAAGAGTCGAGGGCTTGGAACCTTCCAGGACAGGGATGCCCTTGAGCCTTTGCACGAAGCACCAAAACCTGTGCTCGCCATTTATGCGTGGGAGGACCCTTGGCGACTTCGACGTAAAAATGACAGTGAAGCCAGGGGTTATCTCCATCGTGCCTGAGGCATCCAGGGCGCAGCGTCGGAGAGAAGACGGGTGAGAACGGGCTGCGATTCTTGTGAGGTGCGAAGTGTGGAGGTTGACGCTGGTCAGAGCCTGAGCCTGAGGACATAGCTTCCTCAAGCAAGATAAGCAAGGTTGCAACTACAAGAGTGTTACAGGTACCAGCTACCCTTCGCACCTCTTCGTACCTCAAGCACGGGTCTGGAGTCCCACCAGTCTTTGCCCTCCATTAGAGTACTCCTTTGTGCAATTGATGAGGTGAAAGCGTTGAGGCAGCGCTCATGTGGAAGACTATCTGAAATCTGCTCCCAGTATACAGGACTTGTCTATTTCCTGGATTCCTTCGCACTGGCATTCAGAGCCGAGCAGGATGAAATACACACTGTCTCGGATGGCGCAAGTGCTGGCTTTTCTTGCCTTTATGCCAAGCATGTTGAACAGCGTAGAAGGTCGCTCCTGATGCTTGATCGAACATGGCAGTCTCGTGTTTGACGAGCTCTCAGGCTCCACGGCCAGCGGCCGCCGTGGGATTTTAATGTGTGCCACCGATGGTGTTTGGGACGTGATGACAGGGCAGGACACCGCACTGCTTGTGAGTCACTTCGATCAGAAGCTCTCAATCACGATTGAACCGTGAACAGTGTCTGATGTCATTTGGTACGAAGGCCTGAGTTAACTTGAACAGATCATCTACCTTCGGCAAGGCAGTCGCAGAATTTCAGTAGTTTCGACAGCGCGGCACGCCGTGCACTGGCACCAAGACAAGGGGCAGGTAAGGTGAAGCCCATCATGTTGTAGGGCCCGGAAGGGCTTTCGAACTCGTGTTCTTAGCTAGTGTAAGGCTCAACAATGTATAGCAGTGTGAAGTGGTCTTCAGACATGAAAGAGGGTAAGCGAGATTCTGCACATGCTCTGCAGTACCTGCAGGACCTGTGCAAGTTGATACAAGCAAGAAAGGACGGGGTGGGTGGCGTTGCGGTGAGCTTTTGCACTCGTACCTAGCTCAAGCCCACGAACGCCTGCTGCCAAGAAACACTGCGGGATCCTAAACCTGCGACATTTGGCATGCCCTTGAGTCATGCATTTGCACATCCTCTCGAGCTCTCCTCTCATCCAGGACCTGGCTGCTTTCCTGAGCCCCGAAGCGCTATCGGAGGTTGGACATGCCCTGCGAAAGTTGATCATTGATTGCTGTGTTCTTGGTGTCCTAGATGCTGATGGGCAGCTTCAGAATTAATATGTTGACGTTTTTCGATGTTTTGATTGAGGTCTATTGAACGATTGAGGTGTTGATTTAGTTTTCAATCTTGGGTTTGTTCAGTTCCAGGAACTGTTTGCGAACAAGACGCCCTAGGGCAGTTCAAAGGCAATACCATAAATGTTGTCGCAAGCTACGGAAACCAAGAATAACTCAAACAGGTAACGAAACTAGAGAAATCAAAAGCAACTCCCAGAAGCTTGGTGAGTGCATCGAGTTTGCTTTGGTGTGATATTTCGTCCTGGCGGGAAGGACGTGCCCTTGTTACTTACTCTCGAAGGCCTGACGTAGCACTTCCATGTCATGCAGACAAACGGATCACTCGCGATGAAAACACACAAATTATGGCTGAACTCTGGAAAACCCGCTGGAGTCAACCAGAACTTGAGATTTTCGGCGCCGCTGCTGCGCCAGAACCAACCTCCTGCGTGGCAGGCACCGAGAACTGGTTTGCAGGCTCTCCACGAACTGGCAGAGGACTTGGCAGCGAGGGCGGGGGTTGACACCACAAGAAAAAGAAGTATTGACTACTGGTGGCCCAGGTGCAATACGGGGCAACCTGTTGACAGTGGCGAGTTTGAGATTGGGAGAGCAGTATCTCTTCGCATCGCCCACAGGACATCGTGCAGTTCGCACTTGCCAAGGGCAGTCGCGATGCCAGACACCTTGATCCAGGGGTGATTTGCTGCAGTTTTCATCGCTGCTACAATAGGATCCTAAGCAGTTACGGGTCCGAGGACTGCACTTGTCTGGTCGCAATGATAATGGTGCGGCGCTCAAAGACAGCAGACAATGAGGTAGAAGACTTTCAATTTTCTTAGGGGTAACTGTGGCATGCCTGATACGTGCATTGTCTTGTTCATGGAGTCGTGTAGAAGTAACCCGACTTCTTTGCTGTCTCATTGCGAGGGGTGAGGGGTGAGTTGGGCCTGTTTGGAAGCCAAATTCTGCAAACCTGAGGTTGCCCGCGACTAGCAGGCCAAGGTCGTCCATGCAACAGGATATTACAGTATGCTGCTTTGGTGTGGCGTCTAGTTCCAAAAACATGTCGAAGACCTTAGCTGATGAACAAGTCTTGCTTTTCTTTGCATGTGAGAAGGCACAGCAGACACGTGAACCCGGCATTGAAATTCTAGCCAGGTGTTGATTGGGCATGATTTGTCCAAATTTGTCCTGCAGGTGTCAGTCCTGTGCAGCGCTGCGCAGTGAAAGACGTTAGTTGCGACCTGTCCTGGATGACATGGTGGGTCCGAAGGTAGTCATCGTCGATAGTGTTGTTCCTACAGAGCGTGCCAGGCAACTGTCCAGAAGGCAGTCGCGAACCACGGATCACAAGTGCATAAGTTTAAGTTAGGCAAATAAAGAAATAAACTGGCCTTGCATGTGTCAGGTTTGCAGTTGCAGCTGTCGCGTCGAAGAAAAGCGTGCTTAGTGCTTGTCTCTTGTCGATGTCATGCTCTTGGTGTAAGCCGCGCAGTGACAGGAATTCACGGTGTCGACTTGTCTTTGGGCGTCTGGCTTTCAGTGCGCTCTGGTCGAGCCTAGCTTGAAGTTAGCAGACCCATGAAAGATAGCTCCTTCGTGCTTGAGTTGTTCGTGGCACTTCATGCATCGGCGAATGTGTTCGGCGATCTGCGGCCTGGAAGTGCTAATGTGATCATTCCGGCTGGGGCGGTGATCAAGACCGACGACACGGTTGAAACTTGGGGAGATGCTGCTTCTGGCGGCGACTGCAGCACTGACCGCCCAGCCGGCTAATGTGGTGATGTTGCGCCTTCGCCGCAGTGACAGGGTGGGGTTAAGGGTTTAGGGAAACCTTAAACCCTAAAGCCAAAGCCTTATGAAGCCTAAACCCTCGAGTCCGATGAGCCCTGGCCCAAGGCACTAAACACTGAAACCCCAAGCCTTAAACATATGTAAGACTCCAAGAAAGCTGTGCACAACAAATTTGGAGGGAGGCTCAAGTCTCATTGAAACTCGGCGATTCTTCTGGACAAGAGGTATGCAAATTCAAATCACTTGGGCTCCCGCCTAGGCCCCAGACGTCGTGCTTCTCGGAAGGAGACTCGCCGGCTAAGACCTCAAGGGCTGCATGCTCTCAGGGTTTAGGTTTAGGGTTTAGGGCCATTTAGGGGTTTTAAGGTTTAGGGTTTAGGGCTTGGGGTTTAGGGGCCTTAGGGTTTAAGTTTAGGGTTTAGCGTTTAGGGCCCTAAACGGTTAAACCCTAAACCCCAAGCCTTTTAAACCCTAAACCCGTAAACCCAAAGCCCTAAAATCAGGGTTTAGGGTTTAGGGTTTAGGCTATATGCGGCTGTGGGTACTGTGCGCAAACCTGAGCCCTAGTCACAACCTTATTTTTGTGCGGCTGTGGGTACAGTGCGCAAACCCGAGCCTTAATCGCAATCCTGTCCTATATATGCGGCTGTGGGTACAGTGCGCAAACCTGAGCCCTAATCATAACCTTTATTTGTTGCGGCTGTGGGTGCAGTGCGCATCAGTGCGCAAACCCGAGCCTTAATCGCAATCCTGTCCTATATGCGGCTGTGGGTACAGTGCGCAAACCTGAGCCCTAATCATAGCCTTTATTTGTTGCGGCTGTGGGTACAGTGCGCAAACCCGAGCCTTAATCGCAATCCTGTCCTATATATGCGGCTGTGGGTACAGTGCGCAAACCTGAGCCCTAATCATAACCTTTATTTGTTGCGGCTGTGGGT
>CAJNJA010034908.1:0-23124 GCA_905231915.1 Symbiodinium necroappetens
TAAGGAGGGTTTGGGGTTTGGGGTTTTAGGGTTTAGGGTTTGGGTTCAGGGTTTAGGGTTTAGGGGTTTAGAGTTTAGGGTTTAGGGGTTAGGGGTTTGGGGCTTAGGGTTTGGGGGTTTGGGGTTTGGGGTTTAGGGTTTTGGGGTTTAGGGTTCAGGGGTTTGGGGTTTTGGGCTTAGGGCTTGGAGTTCGTATGCTGGCAAGCATGCCAAAACAAATAAACATGCAAAGTGGCATACATACAAATGAAAGTGTATTTGTATGTGTACATATATATATATATATATTTATTTATTTATTTGTTTATTTATTTATACGTATATTTATTATATTTATATATTTATATTTTCTATATACACACCAAAAATGCACACATACATGTACGAGTGCGATTACAAAAAGCAACGGGAACAGGCATGCACAGCCTATCTATCTATCTATCCATCTATCTATCTCTCTATCTGTCTATCTGTCTATCTATCTATCTCTATCTATCTATCTAACTATCTGTCTACCTATCTATCTATCTATCTATCTATCTACCTACCGATCTATCTACCTATCGATCTATCGATCTATCTATCTGTCTATCTATCTAGTCTATCTCTCTCTCCATCTATCTATCTATCCGTCTATCTATAGACATATGTTCCTGTGAGTGTGTGTGTGTGTATCTTGGTATGCATCCCATATGTTTGAAAATATGTATGTACGTATGATGTATGTATGCGTGTATGTATGTATGTATGTATGTATGTATGTAGGTAGGCAGGGAGGTAGGTAGGTAGGTAGGTAGGTAGGTAGGTAGGTAGGTCGGTAGGTAGGCAGGCAGGTAGGTAGGTACGTAGGTAGGTAGGTATGTATGCATGCATGTATGCATGTATGCATGTATCCACGTGTCTGTGTGTGCACATGCATGCAAGTATAATGGATATCGGGATGGAAGCAACGGATCGATGTGGATGGATGGATGGATGGATGGATGGATGGATGGATGGATGGATGGATGGATGGGTTGGTGGGTGGGTTGGTGGGTGGGTGGGTGGATGGATGGATGGATGGATGGAAGGATTTGTCGAAAGTGCGAGCTTGGATGTGGCAACCTCATTAAAACCTATTCCGAACCTCACAAAGCGTTAGTCTGAAACCCGGCCTCCCGGCAAATGCGGCAGGCCGAGATCGCGGTGGAGCCTCTGAGCTACCATCGGGTTTGGGGTTCTAGTTCCGCTAAAAGTTCTGTAAGGGTTCTTCTAAGGGTTTTGGCTTGGGGCTTACAGCTGGGTTTGGGGTTTCGGACTTTCGGTGGTTTTGGGTCGACGTGCTACCGAATTTGAAGACTGCCGGAGTCTGCTTTCCAAGTCTATGGTTTAGGGTGGGAGTTCAGGAATGACAAAAGTTCGAAGCCTACATCGCAAAATTCCAGAAGTTCAACCTCGAGCTCAGCACCTAACCAAAACATTCCAGCTTAGACCTATTACCCGGCCGTCTGCTATGATCCAGATTGGGGAGAAGTTTCGTTTTTGGCGTGCAGAACCCATGCGTGTGTGTGTGTGTGACCCAGAGGGGAACCCAAGAAAACAGAAACTGTAAAACAAGCCCACCCAGGATGTTGTTGAGGTAGATCTCGTAGAAGCGCCAGACAGCAAGTGAAGAGCATGGCTTTGGCCTGGCGAAGGTTCGATGTGAATCGAACGCCAGGATCAAGCTACTCAGGGTGTAAGGCCTGGCATTCCAAAGCAAGGATGTCCGGTTTAGGGTTTAGGGTTTAGGTCCAATGGCAACCATCTTGCTCTTTCAACGGCGATGGCGATGAAAAGAACGACGAAGACTATGGTGATGGTGATAATTGCAATAGCGGTGGTGATGAATCTAATGGGTATGACGACGAAGATGATGAGCCCAATATTATTGTTCGTGGTGATGATGATAACGATGCTGATGATGGTGGCTGTGGAGGTGGCAAGGATGACTATGCGAATTATGTGATGAGCACAGCAATGGCAGCGATTTTATGGTCGTGATGCTGGCAATGGCGACAACGATGACGACGAAGAAGACGCTGGCACTGACAATAACGACGGCGACAAAACGGCGAAGAAGACGACAAAGGGCCCCAGAACGACCAAGCAGGAGAGGATGAGGATGAGGGATCAGGATTGAGATTGCGATGATGGCCAGCAACAGCATAATCATGTCGCTGCCTGCAAGGTATTGCCACAATCGTGCTGCCCCTCATAGACACCGCCAGTGCCAGAATACCCCCTCTGTGGAACTTATTGCTGCGTATATAGATGCATTACTGTAGGTAAATGTTCGCACTGGTGCCACTAGTGGTAATGATACTCACTAGTGGCTTTCGTATCGTGAAGAGTTTTCATTCTAGTACTGATGGCAGCAGAGGGGTGACAGTTAGAGTCGCAGCAGCACTAGTAGTTGGAGCAAGTAGGAGGGGGAGTAGTGGATGTTCAACACTAAAGCAGGACTAGTAGCAAACCACAGCAGGAACATTTGAAACAGATGGGTAATAGCAAAGGCAGCCGCAGTAGCATTGGAAGAATTGTAGACTTCGTCACAGTCGCAGAAACAAGGAGAACAGCCGTTGCAGGCTTACTAGTGTGGTTGCACGATCGCGATCGATAGACGCCGATGCTACGAATGATACTGTTCATATTGCACAGCCTTATGCATGACAGCTCTTCTGCCCGCTGACATGGTTGCCACCTGCTACGCCTAGCATTAGAGCAGCTTCCAAACGGTGAACATCATCATTTTCAGCCTCAATCAAAATGCGTGCTCGGCTCAGTTACCAACCGTGCCGGAGCGTCTTTCAAGCAAATGATGTAGGAGCGGAACTGCACAGCTTCGTGGGTTTCATACATACAGATAGGCGGTTTACGATGTTTTGGGTGTACACACTGCGGCTTGCACCGACGCGGTATCTGATGCCAGCAGGCATATCTACATCGGTGCAGCTGACTCTCACGAAATGCCTGCCTTTCTATGCAGGCAGATGACACAAGCGGAGCAACACAAGGCAAGAGATGCCGAAGAGTGTCCATTTATACACGACACTGGGGGCATTTGTCATCGAAGTTCTCGATGTACCGCTTCCAGTGCTGCTTGCACATGAAATGAGAACCTTTGCATCGCGGAGCCTTGACTGGCGCGACGACGTCATGACCCTCTTCAAGGCAAATCTGGCAAAGCCGATCCGGGACATCGGGAATTGCGCTTGAATAGCCGTCCATTCTCATGAGGATCTCGTCCAGGCTTTCCAGAAACTTGTCATCTTCGACCTGTTCCATCGCTTTCACAACTCGATTGATGTCGTCCACATGTGATAGGGACGTGTCCGTCAGGAACTCCCACCAATCATTTGACAGACAGTAATTCAAAGCAATAACGAAAAGAGCACCCAAGCAAGCACCACCGACACAACCGACACCAACCATTGCGGCCACAGTCAGTGGTGCTTTCACCAAGCCAGCCCAATAGAATGGATGGAAACCATGGGCGGACAACACGCCCAGACATCCGGCAACACACGCGGTACTTGACATGAAAACACACATCGCTTGTCCTTGTTGCTCTTTCAACCAACGTCGGGTCTTGCGAACTTGGGCGTTGAACCATGGATAGTCGGTTTGGAGAATCTTGTAGATCTCCCCCTCCATTTTCTTGAGGAGTTCGATCATCTTCATGTAGACTTGCTCCGCTCGATCCTTCTCTGCGCAAGAAAGTCGTCCATAAGCTCTCTCAATGCCCATGTCCTTGAGTTTCAACACGTACTTGACATCGTCGTACATCGCAAGCGTGCCCTTCAGGTAGTCGAGCTTTTGTTTCTTGTCTTGGGTTTCAGAATTGCCGTCTTGTGGGCGATCCTCTTCAGCCTGCTCCTGATTTGCTGGCAGGCTGCCTGTCCGCATAGCTTGTCGCTCCAGAAAAGCCAGCTCTGTTCTCAACCTTTCCGACGCAAGCTCGGCATCCGCAAGTTGCAGTGCAAATCTGAACTTTGACTTAGCAGCCATGGCGAAACGACTAAGTTAAGGAAAGACTGCCGAGAAACTGTTGGAAACTCGAGCAGAAGTTGCTCCTTCAGGAGCACATGGGACTGTGCTGCTAAACATGCGGACACCAAACATCTCCAACAACATGTTGCAAAGACAAAGGTCTAGGGCCTCGCATCTAATACCCACATGCAATCATGCCAAGCGCACCTTCTGCGGCCTCCGCCGTCGATGGCCCGCTGAAGGATGATGCTGTCATACGGACCCTTATAAGGGGGGTAAGGAGGGTTTAGGGTTTAGTAGGGGAATATACTGCCTGATTAGACCCTTATAGGGTCCCTCTTATGGGGATTAAGGCCCCCTTACCCCTCTAAGGGTCCTTATGATTAGAAGGACCCGAAGGCTTCCGGAAGGTGCCTTCCCGGGATAGGATACTTAAAGGATCATGGGAATTAGTATCTGGGGATACAAAACAGATACTCATACTTATAATTCCTCTAACCCCAATTGACGTACTTATAACCATAATCCCTTGAAGCAGAGGTCTGTATCATGAGTAATACTCTTTCATGATAGTACCTCTACAATAAGTTGAAACTCATTAACTATATACCCCCACAATAACCGATTCTAACTATTCAGGCCCGTTTGGTAGCTTTCAATAGTACTGGCTTTTTACAGCTCTACTTCCAAGTACCTCGTAGTGCTCGTAGGACTACACAACCCAGAAGAATAGGTCGCTCTTACGACGAGGACCCTCCCAATCTACAGAAGGTAACGTGGGGGTCTTAATAATTTAGGTAGTTAGAAAAAGTATGGAATGATTAGAATTTAGGGGTATACTATACTATGCTTATAGTAAGGAACCCTCAAAGTAGTATAGGTAATTATTAAGGCCCCTAGATTCTATTCACCTGACTCCACTCTAAGCCCGCAAGCCGCTACAAGCTCGTCGAAGGGCCGAGTCGCTGTACCACCGACGCCAGCAAAGCCGCAGAGGAAGCGAAGCCCACCCTTCCGCGACGTGAGCTCAGGGTCCGTGATCGAGGGTGTAGGGTGTAAGCCGCGGTTTCGGGGGCCGAGGCTTCAGGGCTTAGGGTTTAGGGTCTAGGGTTTAGAGGGTGTGGGGCTTCAGAACATACGGTTGCTGAGGATGCACAACGCCGCTTCAGTGTTCGGCAGCAGTGGCAGTCTTGGCTGCTGGGTGTTGGGGTGCCGGAAAGTGTTGCAGGCCTCGCCGAAATCAGGGCATGCGGTTTGAAGGACTGTACATTGAAGATTAACCTACAGCCATACCTGACGCCCTAAACATGAAACCCTCAACCCTACCTATTAAACACCCTAAAGCCTAAAACTAATGCATAAAATCCCACACTACCATACACATGTAAACAGAGTGGGGGTTTAGCGTTCAGGGCCTTGGGACAGTTCGGCACTTGAAGGTTCAGGGTTAGTTAAAATGTTTGGCCGGAAGCACCTTACAGGGGTTAAGTAGTTGCCCTGACCCTACTTTTTAAGCCCCCTGAGCCTAAGACCCTCGCAAACCCTCCAGATATTCTCGGAAATCTCTACCAAAACCATAAACCAACAAGATAAACAAACTGAGCCAGTCCCGAAGCAGCCCTGACTCTTGAGGGTTGGTATGCTTGGCTCCAGAAGCTTGACCCAGCAGCTGGTGTTCGGGGTTGTTCGGCTTGGGCGCGTTTATGTAGGTCGGGGCCTTAACAATGCACAGGACTTTGCAGTAAACCCTAGCCCCTAAACCCTAAACCCTTCTACAGTTTAAGGGGATGCTATTACTAAGTATTCCGACCGATATGATAGGTTCTGCGGCGTTGGGGCCACGGTGTAGGATTTCAGCTCCGATTCGAGTGTAGGACTCATTGGGTGTCGGGTTTAGGGCTTTGGGTCTAGATTTTCGGGTTTGGAGTGTAGGTGTAGGCTTTAGTATTCAAGGCTAATAGTGTAGGTATCGCTGATCCCCAGGGATACGATCTCAGAAGCCACGACATGTCTAAGTTGGAGTTTTCATTGCTGGGGGGGGAACGCTTGTCACAGGAAACTTCTCTACCCCAAACCCCAAACCCCAAACTCTCTGGCCAGCCTATCCTAACCCCAGGATTCTTTACCTAAGGATGATTATTCCTTTAAATCCAGAAGGCTTCTTAGCAGAGGGTCCCTCTATTGTGGAGATTGGCATCTTTGAGAAGGAACCCAACGATCTGACGGACGGAAAGTACGGTTTAGGGTTTAAGGTTTAGGGTCTAGGGTTTAGGGTTTAGGGTTTAGGGTTTAGGGCTTAGGGCTTAAGGTCAAGGGTTTAGAGTTAGGGTTTCGGGTTTAAGGTTTAGGGTTTGGGGTTTAAGGGTCAGGCTTTCCCACCTCGCCTCGCAGCGACCATCTCCCTCAAAGCTTAAGCCCACCTCACCCGCCGCATGTTCCCTAAACCCTAAAAACCTAACCCCCAAAAGCCGAAGGGAAGCCTCAAAAGCAACCTGGCGCCCCCCAAAAAAAAACCCTACAACCCCCAAAAAAAGGCCCGCAGGAAGGAAGCCTGTAGAGCAGCTTCGCTGCATCGGGCCCGACCGCCAGCTCCGAGATCTGCGGGAAGGGCACCTGAAGGAGGCTCGAAATCCGGGACCCCTTCAGAAGTCCCGATCGCCTTTATAGGGTTTAGGGTTTAGGGCCTTTAAGGCTTAGGGTTTAAGGTTTAGGGTTTAGGGTCTAAAGGCCCCCCTAAGTCAGCGAGGGAAAAACCAGAGGGTCTTGCACGAATTGTCTGAGAGTTTCCGTTGCACAGAGAGCAACATGCAAGCATTTGCAAGCCTAGGGCTTTGAGAAGCAATTTGTGGGGGGTCTTTTGCTACCCCAAAACGGTTCAAGGTTATCAAACCGACTGCAAAGGTTTCCAAACCACGCGACGATGCTTGCGCGCAAGGAACTGTCTAGGCTCTGTGCAGGCGCCAGGGCCCTAAACCCTAAACCTCGAAACCCCTAAACCCTAACCTGCGACACAAACCCTAAACCCCTAAATCCTAAACCCTATAATGTAGGGCTTCGGGCGTAGAGGCTATGGCTTCGGTTCTAGGATCTGGTTGTGGGGTGTAGGGCTTGAGGTTTTGGGAGAAAGGCTGTGTAGGGTGGCGGCAAAGCAACAATAGGATTGGCAAAAAGTGGTAGGATGCGGTGGTAGTAGTAGTCGTCGTCGACCGTCGTGGTGGTGGTGGCACTGCTAACCTTAGTGGTGGCCGTCGTCGTCGTCATCGCCCGTTACTGTTGCTGTTGTGATAGCTCAAGCAAGTGAATCTGATGTTATTATTGTTCTTGAACTAAGGTCAGAAGACTACCCCTCTGCGTCCTCCTGCTGCAACAACCACTGCAAGACTCTGGCCGAGACCTTCAAGTCCTGAACCCTCAACTAACGAAACCCCAAACCCAAAAGCCTTTAGAGTTCTGGGAACCTTTTAATGGTAAGCCCTGAGACAGAAAATGTCAAGCCGTTTAGCCCCGTTGGAGCCGTGCCTCCGGATCCATGAGCGACCGGTGCATGGCATAGCAGCCACAGACCTCCCACGACCGCGGGATTAGTTATGAGTTCGGGCGTTTAGGGGTTTAGGGTTTAGGGTTTAAGGTTTAGGGTTTAAGGCAGCACTAAACTTAACATAAAACTGATAAAAGCACTCGCCCTCATGACTCATAAGCCATAAATCCCAAACCCTGAAGCCTATATAAGTCCAATAAAGGAGCCCGGAAACTTTTAACCCAGACCCACCCACTCTGAGCATCCCTGACCGCTCCAAAAACCCCAATCCTCCGCAAGCTTGAAGATTTGTGCGGCACGTCCCCTTGCAGCTACATTTCCTTCGTAGGGGGTTTGCGGAAATAACAAGCAGAGCAGGAACGGCAATGACAAGCACAATGCAATTACAAGCAAGAGCCTTGCCTTGCCTGAAATGCAAGAAGAACCTAAAACCCACAACCCTAAACCCTGAAACTTAAACCCCTAAACCCTGGAATACTTAAAAATCCGAAAACCCTACACCCCCCGCTTCACAAAAGACCAAAAACTGCACCCTAAACCCTAAAAACCCTAGCCCCTAATGCCGGAAAACCAAAAAACCCCGAAATGTTCAAAGTTAGCCCCTAAACACGAAACCCTAAACCCTAATCCTTCAACCCTACGCCCTAAACCCTATATGCCCTAAACCCTAAACCCCCCCGGCCGTCGCCACGATCCAAAGCAGCGAGCCGGATGTTGCCTCGGCACAAAAGGAAACTTGTGGGCCTTGGGTTCAGGGTTTGCTTAGGGTTTAGGGCTTAGGGTTTACTTAGGCTTTAGGGTTTAAGGTAGGTTGGGGGCCTTTTGTTGCATGAATAGGGTACCTTGAGATAAACCATAAGGGGAGTTTCAAACTCCCAAAGTGCCACCTAGTCAGGCGCTGTCAGGTTCTTGGAGCTTTGGGGGTTCGGGGATATTAGGGTTTAGGATTTGTGGAGCAAACTTGAAGATTCTGGTGAGGCTTTAGAAGAAGTCTTGATAGGAGCTCAACGCCGAATTGAAGGGGTTTGCCATGATGTGGCCTGGGGTTTCATAGGGCTCTCAAGACCAGGACGGTTAAACCGTTGAGTCCCGGTACAACCCCTGCAGAAACCCAAGTAACCCCAGAAAAGCAACAAGATACTCGCCCCAACATCCCCTAAACTCTAAAACCTAAACCCTAAGCCCCTAAACCCCTAAACCGTAAACCCCTAAACCCCTAAACCCTAAATTCCCGGCCGAAGCGAAGCGAGCGGCCACCAAGGGCAGCGCCGCCGATGCCGGACCTGGGACCTTCCAAAGCCAGACCACGTGGGTAGCTCTGTAAAGTAGGGTCCTTTTTGACGGGTGCCGTACTATATTGGGGACCCAATTGGGATCCTAATTTAGAGAACTACCAACCTGCTGGTTGTTGACGAAGGTTTTGGGCTTATATGGTTTATAGGGCTTATGGAGTTTATGGGGCTTTTAGGGCTTATAGGGTTTAGGGCTTATCGGGTTTATAGGGCCCCCGGGAGGATCCAAAAAGCAGGTCCGCTAACTTGGGACCCTAGCTACTAAAGAGTACTTTGCAGGAACCCCCTTAGGGGATCTACTTTTTGGATCCTCCCGGGGGTCTGGGTTGCTGGTGATTAGGGCCTATAGGTTTTATAGGGTTTAGGGTTCAGGGTTTAGGAAGTTTCGGGTTTATAGGGTTTAGGGCTTATGGGGTTTGTAGGGTCTCGGGTTTACGAAGTTTAGGGCTTTTGGGGTTTATGGTTTATAGTGTCTAGGGTTCAGGGTTTAGGAAGTTTAGGGTTTACAGGGTTTGGGAAGTTTAGGTCTTTCTTGCCAATGGTTCTTATAATGCCGCTGCGTTGTGGTCTCTATCCAATACGGCATTTTCATTCCTCTTCTTCGCCCAGTAGCGAGTATTCTGTGTCTATACGCAGAGTTGACAACTGCGTTATGCAGGGACTCTGTAGGGTCTGCGGAGTAACTGATTCTAGTAGCTTTTGTTGAGAATTGTATAGGAAACTTCTGAGCCCGGGATTGGCGCCTGTCGTAAGGGACGCGTGCTTTGTACGTGAGATGTTTGTTTTCTGACATGAGAAATCCACACTGTCTACACACAGCGCGGATCGCAGCCTTCCTCAGATTGACGCATGCCTTGAGAACAAGCAGCTCAAAGTCCGCCAGCTGGGAGCTCAAGCCCGGCATGCCCTTGACCTGACGCAGCGGAAGTCTTGCATCGCGACTTGCTACATGTGAGCAGCCTGGCCTGCAGGATTTCCTCAGGCTGCTGGCCCTGAAGAGAATGGGATTTGGTGTCAGTCGAACATGAACGCCGGCTGGATACAAACTTCCCGGAAACTGCTGAAACAGCCTTAGACGTCAGAGCTTTAGAACTGTCGCACATCATAAACCCAACACACACAGCCGTTCTGGCGGTAGGGCTGCGAATTCTGGGAGTAGGTCAAATTGCCACGAATCTGCTTCGGCTGGTAGAACTGCTCACTGCTCACCATCCGTCCACAGCCCCAGCCTGTCAGGGATCATCACACAAGCATACGCGCAGGCCACCACACCTGCGCGCCACGCCGCGGCCCCTCAGAATCTCGCCGTCAAGGACGTCAACACCCGCCTCGCGTAGTCGCGACATAGCCGCATGCACAACGCATTCTAGACGATAGAAGGAGACGCGGGCTTACAGAAAAATATTTCCTTACCCCAGCCCCGACGCCCAACTCAGTCCTGATTCGTGCTTGAGGCAGTGGGGAGTAGCTTGACCGTCAGCCCATCAAGCGGGTGCGATTCGCTGGGCGTAACAAGCAGCTGCAGCCGGGCGTAGGCCTGGCAGCCATAAGAAAACAGCGCGGGCCACGGCGCGAAAGACTGACATGAATCCGACCGGCGCCTGCTGAAGATCCCGAGCTCCGCACGGCTGCCACCGCGCTGTCGGCGAAGCGCTGATCCTGGACTGGGAGTAGTAGACGCTGTTGTCTTCCCGGCCAAGAACAGCATGCAGTTCGCTAGGGAAGCCTTGGAAAGACGTGGGACAACTCTAGTCCGCAGCAGCAAACAAAAAGAAGCCTTCCTCCTTGCGCCGGGAAATGTTTGACCAACTTCAGCGGCCGCTTCCGCGTCTGGAAATCGAATTCCTTGAGCTCAAAGGTTTTTTGGGGTAGTTTGCTGTTCCCCATACGGTGTGGTTAGGTATCCGAGCAATAGGAAGCTTTGATGTTAACCACTCTTCTTAGGAAGCGAATGCTGTCTGCATCTATTCGGGCGAGGTGCTTGTCAGTCAGGGTGATTGTATTTAGGCCATAGATAAGCGTAGGGATAAAGACCGATTGGAATATGCGAAGTTTGGTCTTTCTGGGAAGGTTACTATTCCAAACCAGGCGGAGCATTTTATATGCTGCTTCAGCTACTGCTGCTCTGTGCCTAAACGCTGCTTCAAAGGGCTTCTCCCATATGATCGTAGATCCTAACTACTTCACTTGCCCTCCTTTGATTTTTTGCGCGGGGTGTCTAGGGTCCAGAAGAAATCCCGTTTTTCTGTGTTAAGGTGCATCACGTGAAGTTCTGCATGTTTGTCTAGAGTGTGTGGTAAGAAAGTAAGTTGCGTTGTGGTCCTGGCGACAAGTAGTGCATCGTCAGCATATTCTATGTCTGTTGTGGGCCTAGCTACCGACCATGTGTTTCTGGCTACACCCTGGACTGCTAGATCCACGTCCTCCATTATGACAGGCAGGACGATGTACGGGCTAAGGGGGCATCCTGTCTGATCCCTGCCCCTACTTTACCTTTAGCGTTGTGGTCTTCTGGGCCCCTTGTAAGGAAAGTGGGGTCGTCATAGATGGATTTGATAACGGCTAAGGATTCGCGCGACCGTCCGAATCTTTTAAGGGCAAGTATCACTGCGTTGTGGTCTAATGAGGCAAATGCTTGCTTCCAACCCAAACAGAGGTAATGCTGTGGATTCGAGGTCATCTCAGCCATTCCATCAACATTCTAGGTATAAAGAGTGGCTGTGTGGTCCCGTGGTGTGGTCTGAAACCGTACTTTGTACTTCGTAGTATTGTTCGTGATGATTGAAGAGTCTGGTTTGGACAATCGATTCTCAAAGGCTTCGTGGGTTTATACTCCATGGTACCGGTTTACCTTTGACTACAAGGTCACAAGGTGTGACTTTTTACCTCTAAAGCCCGATTGTTGTGTTCTTACTGCGCTCCATACTGCGCTGTGTTCTGCGCTTGGGTCCTTCACTATAGTTGGGCATGTACCCAGTTAACCCTGTCTTTTCGTGCTGATCGTTTGGCCTGGTTGTGCGGCGTGGTCTCCATCGGCTTCTTGCTGAAGGAGTTCAAGAGTGTGGTCAGTGATCCAGGGATTGCGTTGTGTACAGATGGCGTTGCGGAAAGTTTGTTTCGCCGCTTCCTTTAACACTGACGTGAAAGCATCCTCCATGCTTGCGGTGCTGGAGTGCTGTGGCTCAGGGGGTTGCGCTGTGGTCCCCACTCGTTGCGCCGACTCTCTTCCCTTGTTTGCAAGAACGTCCGCAGGTTCGCCCGCCGGCGTTGCCTTTGTGAGCCTTCACCCAGTGGAAGAAGACTTTCATGGGTTGATGCTGAGGAGCGGTTTTGACTAGTGTTTTGTTTTGTTGTGCACGCTTGGGCCTACTCACATTTTGCTAGCAGCAGCCACGTCAGTGCCCTCAGCGACGGCGTGCTCGTCGGCTGCAGTTTGGGCGGCCTCATCGATAACCTTGAGTTTGAGGCTTCTATGGTAGCTGCCCCCAAACAACATCAATATACTATAGTTCTTTTCTAGGAACCCCCAGAAAGGTATCCTAATTTCGGGAACCGCCCTTGGCTCATGGATGCCGACGGCTCCTAGCATGCGAGAACCGTAATTTTCCAAAGATTGAACAGCCACTTCAAAACCCCAGCCTGGCAGGACCACGAAATACGTGGCAAGCGTTGAAAGTGTCCAGCGACGGATAGGCAAACAGGAACCTAATTACGTTGGAGCCTCTAGGTAGACGTAGAAGCATCTTGGAAAAAGGGGCTAATCCGTAGATTCGGAACACACCCTCACACTGACACCCCTGCTGCTTGCCGATTTGTTCTTCCCTCTATGCCACGGGCAGCGATTTGTCAAAGCTCCGACGCAGGGTTGCAATGTCGGACTGCATTCATAGGTTGCGGGCTCACTGGCGGATCAAGTCGCTAAGCTTGGCCTTGAGTATGGTTCCTCGGTAAAAGTTTACATGAGATTCTACTCAAAAAAGAACCCTAGACTAGCTAAACTTGCTGTGCCTCGCGCAGATCCTCCTCGAAGAGCGTGTGCAAACGCTCAATGAAGGGCTCCACCTCCCACAAAGCAAAATGGTCTCCTCGAACCTATACACAGGAACGTCATCAATTGTGGTCCCTCTTGGGGCACCCTAAGGACCCCCAAAAGTGACCACAGTTTTCACAACCTACCACATGCACACAGTCAGGCGCCCACTGATTAAGGTTTCCACCTTCCGCAAGCATGCGCTGCCATGGTTAGACAATGGCTGGCTTTCTTGGTGATATGTTGTCTCCACGTAAATGACCCATCCTCCTTCCAGCCTTCAGCGACTCGCCCAAATCCTCAATTTGGACCTGGGGATCACCCCGATCGTTGGCCTGCAGCCGCATCCGAACGACGGAACCTATGGTACTATAAACTATCTGGTCACTATATCGCAATTACGTGGGGCCCAGAGTAATTCCCACAGGTCGTTTCAAAACCCAAATTTATACCATCCGGTCATACGGCCGGGAAAGTATCGGAATGATGCATTTTCCATCATGTGCATCCTTCGGCAACCTGCCTGCACGGTGACCTTTCCTCCACTTTCCTGTCAATCAAACAGAAGAGCTGCAACTTTCTCGCTGTTGCACAAAACTCAGACCTAGTATTCCAACAGCTCAACCTTCGCAACTTGTTATAACCCGCAAAGCAAAAATCAGGCAACAACATTGATTCGCTTAGATCCCTAGGGTTGAAGGACTGGAACTGGAAATGCTTGGCGCAAGCAGGCGTGGAAGTCTCGTCCTTCGCCGCGGCCAGGACTCGGGCCTCTAGCCAGGATAGGTCCTTTCCGGGTTGCAATCACAGGAAGAAGCCTGTAACTGTGATGCAGCTTCGCACCACAAAAGCGTGATTTCAGTGTCACCACTGAGAATACTTCCACTGCGCAACAACTAAAACAAGCATGCTGAGCTCCGCATGCTTGATATCTCCATCGGCTCGGAAGCGCCTGTGCAAGGGGCACCTCACTTGTGCGCAAGAGCGAGTGGGGCGGGAATTTAAGTACTGTTTTGGGAAATTATAGGGGCACGGTACTAGCTGTCATGCTAATTTGGATGGCTCCAAGAATCAAGGGCCCCTTCAACCCTAAGCCGCGCAATTTTGAACCCTAAATTCTGAACACTGACTCAGCGAAACCCGGGCGACCAAGACAGCCCATGTCCTGAACATCTGCGCGATCATGTCGCAACGCCAGTGCCTTGTGGCAGAAAGGTCCCTCTCAATAGCTCCTACTTTTATCCAGGACCTGTCATCGTGTATGGATCAAGCCTGAATTGAATGATTATTGCTGCACGCACCCAACTCCTCCAAGATTTCTTGGCGTGCGCTGTGTGAAGAATTAAGCGGCTGTCTCCAAACATGCCATTCACCTTTGAAAGTAGATGATCGATGCAAAGGCAAGCACGCAAGCTTGCAGGCCGCATGCTCGCGACTGATCAGCAATTCGCGAGCTATTATTAAGGGCTTTGTGTATCCTGGGCAACCTGCAGTCAACGCTCTGATGGATCTGAGGCCGTAACAGCCAACTTGGCAATAGGGATGCCCAGCTTGGCGACGCCAATGTAGATGAAGGTTGTGCAAAGTCTGCCATGGAACTCAATGCTCTACCCAAACAACAATGAACATGTCTGCACAGTATAACCCCTACGTATCTACATGTATACATATAGATATATGTATATATACACGCCCAAAGTGCCCCTGCACAATCCGCATATCCTGCTGGCTTCGAAGCATTTACTGCATCTGAACTTGCAGCCTCAGGGTGAGCACAGCACTTGGCTCAAGCCTCAGCGAACGGCGGATACCACTTTTATCGATGCATCCCCATAAGTTCTCAGCAACTTTAACTTTAGCAGAGGCATCCTGCCTGCAGTCACTGCAGGGATAGTCAGAAGGCATTCTTAACGGTGAAACCAACGAACAATGACAACGTGCATTGCTGACTTCTTCCGCGGATCCAAGACCCAGACTCGGCCCGCTCAAGTTGCCGGCACGTCAAGCCAAGCTTTTCGTAGGCCGTCTGGGCCAAACGGCGAGCTGCTGCAGAGGGGGCAATCCTCAGATGCTTGAATGTTTCGTATGCAAGGCGCAGGGCAACTATACGGGCGTTTCCAAAGTTCAGCGGCTCCTGCTTGGAAGCCCCAGTGATCATAATGTGTTGGGTTCCGTGGTCTTGCCCCCGATCTATGCAAAGCCTTATTATGCCCCATGTAATCTATACTTGCCTCTCAAATTGAGATCAACAAAACATTGTTGTCAGGAGCCATGAAACACACAAACCTCAGTATGACATCCCCGTGCCGCAAGCCAACAAAAGGACTGTTGATGAGTCCCAGGCTCTTTGGAGATATGAACGTGTCGTGGCCCCAGAACCCGCCCCAGCCCTACTAAGCGTCATGGACCCCTACGGGAACACTCATTTTCTCTACTCTAGCTGCTGCCGGCGTTCTGCAGATGTGGCCACTCAATCCAGGCTTCAAAGACCGCTTCGCTGAGGCACCACCTGCTGAACATCAGGATCATTTCAGATGGGGGACATATAGGATTGAATAGTGATGTGCATAGAGACATATCCAAAAAACGGAGAACCAAATGGACAAACATGGAGCATGATGTGGAGATTGGGTTGTATGTAGGCGCTTGTAGGATTTATAGGGCGGCTCAACATGTAGTAGGCCCGTTTAGAGCAGTTGTAGAAGATACACTACTGGTGTATGATCCTGATGATAAGACACCAAAGGATCTTGCCCGGCTATAACTTTGGTTTTTGGCCACCTAGCTCGACAGACATCTGCTTGAAGGCCTAGCCCTAGGCCTGTCAACAGCCCCACGTAGGCATTGTCTACACATAGACTGTACGGCCCAAAGCGGGTTTCGGGTGTAATGACGTTCTGAAGCGTTCTGAACTCTTTGCAAAGACTGCTTTTGCATGGATCAGGCTTCCGATGCACTTTCAAGCACAAGAGAAACCTTAACCTTGCTTGAAGCTGGCTGCTCCGGAATACTTTCAACACTTAAAATGAAGCCAAACTTGGGACCATTGTCTACGCAAACCATCATTGTGGGTCAAGTCGGGCGAAGTTGCCCTGATTCCAGTGTCAACTGAGTTGTGGAACTAGCGGCGCCCCCGGCAACCAACAGGATGCTAAAGGCTCCCACCAGGGCGGGAGACAGCATCCATGATCGAAGGGGCCGAGAGCATGAGGCTCCGCCTGCGCTGCGGACTTCGCAGAAGTTTCCAGATGAGGGTCGAGGTTTTGGCAAAGTGGACACAAAACCTCCCCTCCCTAATCCCGTATGGCTCCTTGCGACTGACCTGGCACGCACGAAGACCCGATGACAACAGGCGAAAAAGGGTGCCCTCGCTTCTGCACAATTGATCCTCAAAAGAGGCACTCCTTGATACCCCTCACAGCAAGTTTGCAGCTTCATAGGGAGCTTTCGTGAAAAGGGCTTGCTCAGTGAAACGTTAATGGATACGCCCGCTTGCAAGCCTCCTTGAGGAGATACAAATTTCCAGGATGCCTGTCCTTGGCCAAGCCCCCGCATTCGGATCAAAACGCAAAAAGTTGCTACATGAGCTGCCTGTTGCAAAGGCTACATAAGGCTACATTGAGAACTTCCACACCGTCAATTCCTTCTGAGGTTCAGTGTTGAACACTCGCAGGTCGAGGAGGGCGATTGACTCTGCGTCCGTTTGCGCAATGAAGGCTTGCGCATCCTCCAGATTTCTCCGGTGATAGCCTTGCACCTTAGAAGCCACGGCGATGCCAGAACTCCGGCATAATTTCTTCAAAAATCTATCATCTCAAGATACCTTGTGATAAAAAAAGGGTTTTGGGGGGCACCACGTGCAACGTGGGGTCGGAAACTTAAGCCATGGGTAAGACCTTTATATCGCTCAAGAACACATGGGGAGGGGGGCTCTTCTGAATCAGGATGTTCACCGGCAACACTCAGTGTAACTGCGCTATGTAAGGTGCAGGCGGACTCCAGAAACTCCTGAATAGAGCCTCATGACGCAAATCCATTGACAGTGATTGATTCGGGGTCGCAGGGAGCGAGAAAGCCCAGGAATGAAGGTCATGGTTAAAGCTTGGGTACTGCCCCCACCCAGTAACAGTCTACATCAGGGGTCCTATTAAGGGTTATATATAACCATATTATAATTATTATCCGACTGTTACTGAGTGGGGGGAGTATCCAAGTAAAGCGAATCAGATGTCTAGCAGCTGCGCGCCTTCCTTCGTCTCGTCCCCAATCTGCGCAACAAGGGCAGTGTGATTTGGAAGCACTTCACGACATTCAAAGCGTGATATGAAAAAGGGCTGCGACCTGGAAGCTGCCGCAGAACGTCGTGGGAACGCCCGCCTAGCAGGAGGTTGCATCAGCCATGGACGAGATTTGCCTTTCAATTGTTTACAAGGCCCACCAAACGGCTGGAGTGGCTGTTGGTTGTGGACGGCTGGCTCTTCTTGGCGACAAGGGTTGGGGTCAAGCTTGTGACACACGATCGCGAATTGTGAAGCTCCACAGACACATCCACCAAAACAAAAAACAATGAAACGTTCTTAACATGCAGTAGCATGTAGTAAGTCCTGCCCAGATTAAGGCACATAAAAGGGACAAGTCGAGAGCGAGAAGCAAATAGACTGAGTATCACACAGGCCTCTTCCTCGTTGATGAATACTGGCCACGTGTCCCAAAACCGGGGGTAAAATCTAGATGTTCGGCTCTTCGTCCTCCCATCTTCTATCATGGCAGCTTTCAAGCTAAAGCAAAAAAGTAAAGCACAGCACGGGACAAATAGAACAAAGCAAAAGCATCCGTCTTCTGGGGCGTTTTGGCGTGCTCCAGGTCTCATCTCTATTCATTCTATTATGTCCTCTCTTGTTGTTTCTTGCAAGTCGGAAAAGATAGCAGCATGGCGAAAAGTACGAAGCAAAAAAAAATGTTGACACAGAAACATATGCAACAGGAACGGAAGTCTTTGTATTTGCTTCTTGTCATGTGGTCACTTCGCTTTGCCTGAACCCTTTCGTTCTTGAAACAAGCGAAAGAAAAGAGAAAGTAAACGGAAAGACACAAACAGCACATCAAATGGATGCCACCTCATGAGTTAATACAGAAGGCAGACTGGAAACAAGTATCCGGCCTGTGACCCGCAGATCCTGTCGGCGAGGTAGACGCAAAGTTCGCGCTTTGCGCCTGCAACTACGCTTGCGAAGTGACGACAGTGCATGGCTCCTACAATTACCAACGTGTTTCGCTGCGGCTCACGCATGCGACGATAAAAAAAGTCCAAGCATGTTCATTCAGCTTCTGCTCTGTTTCTGAGAAGGCGGTAAGAACCACAAAAGTGCGTTTACAAGACACCGCTGCCATCGGGCATCAATGAACCCCTGCCGCACCGCCGCCACGGGAGATGCCATACCGGGTGAACTTCTCGGCTGTCGCCTCAAGTGAGGCATTCTTCAATGCTGCTGATTGCTATATTTCAGAGCACGGTGTTGGCACTAACCCACCCGGGGCGTTACATACGCAAAGTGTCTAGGCCTCACGTTTTTACGTAGGCCTCCCATCTTGTTGTGACTGCGGGTGTTGTTTATGCCTTTTCTAGGCCCGTCCTGAACCCTGAAACAATGATGCTCTACTTGCTTATTTGCACTAATAATAACCCCAAAAATATCTGAACTCGTGATGGCTACCAACCTCCAAGACAGGAAGTTTTTTGCAAAGACCAACCGAAACAAGCCTGGCATAATGCAGGTGCTGGGTTCATAACTGCCGTGGATTGCAAATTGCAAAAAAATGTGCTGGCAGCTTGTCTGTCATGGAACCGGACAAACACACGCCACCACTTTTTCTGGAGGATCCCTATAAGTAAAGAACAGTAGACACAATGACACAAATCTTACTCTGCTTCGCCCACTTCAAGTTGACTGTCTAGATGCTCCCTGCGCAGTAGACCATGGAAGTCTCTTGTCGAGATTACACGTATGGGGACCAGCGTCGGGCTCCACTCTTCCGCTTAAGTGGCAGCAAGATGCCCCACGCCCCAAACCCTGAACCTCAAGCCCTTGGATTAAACAAACGAAACCCTGAACCCTGAACCCTAAACCTTCAACAAATGTGCTCACAACTCAACTCCACTCTAGCACAAGTTCGCGAGCCCCTGGCTGGTTTGAAGACAGCCTTCTTCCCAGAGGGGCCCTGTCCAGGACACAGGCACGTGGGCACAGCATGGGAGCCCTTACAGTGTCAGCTGAGCCGTGATCCCAACCAAACCTCTCGCACAGAACTTGGTTGGCTATCGCATGTCCCCAGCCTCAACCACGTAGACATCTCCGCTAGAGTTGTCAAGCAACTTCGCCGTACCCGAGGTGCCCACCTTGAGTGCCGGAAATTGATCATGGGATCAGCACTGCCGTAGAATCCTTGTCTACATCGACAGCTGCAACCGATGCTCTTCACGATCTTACCTTCAACGCAACTAGGGATAACCTCAAAACTGCTTACGTTATAGGAAAAGTAGAGCTAGCTGATATCCTCAAAATGCTTTGCCTGAGGGTGGCCGTAAAGCCTTCGTTCCATAGGGCCCCACCTGTCTTACAAAAACAAAAACCCAGGGCATGCTGAAGACCATCTGGAACTATAGAATTTCAGGAAGCTCCAGCAAATAGCACTACCGCAGACTTGTAGAGTTGGTAAATGTCCTAGTAAGCAAGAGTGTCTTGGTTTTCCTTGGGGCGGTGCAAACCGCACCTGTAACGTGGATACTGCATCCACCTTGTAACAATCTCTATTAGGGGTCCGTTGGTCAGCGCCCCTGTCATGACACTCTACAACACAGCACACCGCTGCGACAAGCTACAAGCCTTACAAGAGGACTGGGCATCTGCTGGCCGAGCGCAA
Source organism: Symbiodinium necroappetens (assembly GCA_905231915.1). Classification (NCBI taxonomy): domain Eukaryota; class Dinophyceae; order Suessiales; family Symbiodiniaceae; genus Symbiodinium; species Symbiodinium necroappetens. Next base: position 19,793 of record CAJNJA010034908.1, read on the forward strand.
AGTTGTAAGAAATTCACTAGCGCGCAGCTAGCGCGGTACTAGCGTGATTTGAGCCCCAGACCCACCCTCATCCCAAACAATGCACTTCTTCTCAAAGGCAGAGAGACTACGTGGGAACCCTGGGGATTTTTAGAAACTGTAATGACGACCTTGGAAGGCTTGAGTCTTCTCCTAAATCTCTGTTTGGTCGATGTTGTACTACCGTCCATCTACAGCTAATCTAGCGCCACACTGAGGATTTACCTAATCCTGATGGGGCCCGGCCTTATACGGAAGACTAAAAGTGATGCTCTGGAAATCAATATGACCAGCTCAGTCTTCATTCTTTTACCGACCTTTTTGACATCATCCCTGCTAGAGGGAAGTGAGAAGGAGATCCATGAAACGTGAACTCTAAGGTCATGCTTTGTCTTAGGCACCAACTTCCGACGCCAGCCTCCACCGTCGTGGTGGACTGCCGTCGCAAGTCACTTCGGCCTGGATTGACAACGGAGTGGAACTTTTGCAGTGGACCGGATGCACCAGCTGTTTTAGCACCGTCTCATAAGCGGGGAATCCCGCTCGCTTCCTGATGGTCTCATGTCCTACTTGATACACAACCCTGGCAACAAATTGATTCTAGAGCCTGCCAGGCTATTTCCGAACAGTTCAATTCCAGGAACAATTTTGCAGTGGTGGCCCATTGACTGTCGGTGTGAATGTGCACTGTGTACTTGCTGTGTTGGTGCGCGTGTAGGAGAGCTTCCACTATAGCTGTAACTTCACCGGTGTTATTGGAACCTACGCACGCTCCCTATAAGCGTTGTGGTGGTCCGTGAAAGCCTTGGGTCCCCCCCCCCTGGTTTTGCCACGATTCGAAGCTGGCCTGGATCATCCTCCAATTAAACACTCGCATCTGGATACATATAGGGCATATAGGGCACTATGAAGATCCAGCGGGTGCTTGAACGAGACTTCCGATGCAGTGCGGCTAAACCCCCCAAATTTAACTCTCAACTCCCCAATTTAACTCTAAACCCGGAAAGCAAACCCTTTTCTTGCCTGAGCTGAAGATCCCTAAAAACAACAGATCTTGAATTCTTCAAGAATCCTGAAACGGTTCAATGTGTTGTCTGAGGATGCCTCTGGTGTCTCAGAGGACCGCAGGACGCATAGGTGCCTGCGTCAGAGATGGGGTCCTCCGATGCCTCCGACCCCGAGTCGCTCACGCTGGACGACCCATCCAGTTCGTAAGTTCATATGGCGCACTCCTCCGGAACGGCGGGAAGGGTGGCCATTTCTGACAATGGAGCGTAACCGAATGCGTCACCACTACACAAACAACAATGATCTGTAAGACAGTATGAAGTTCGCGTAAGTTGCAAAAGCAGTATCTTGAGCCAAAATGGCTACGGAGGTTTAGGGTTTAGGGTTTAAGGTCCACGGAGTACAGGGACTACTTTAAAGGAGTACACAGGGCCAGGCACGGCTACCGGGAGTCACGCTCTCTGGGGTTTAGGGCTTTAAGGCTTTAAGGCTTTAGGGCTTCAGGGTTTTAGGGCTTCAGGGCTTTAGGATTTTGGGGCTTAGGGGTTTTCGGGCATGGGCTTTAATGCTCAGGATTTGGGGTTTGGGCTTCCGACTTTAACTTAGACTAAATACCAGATCGACAGATTGCAGAATGCCTTGGCGACTTTATCGCAGCACTGTACTCGCCAAAGACATCGCCATACCCACGAAGCCGTCCCTTCGTGGGATTCTGGCGATTTCTACTCGCCAATCAAATCGCAATATTCCCACGAAGTCGGCGCTTCGTGGGAACCTGGCGATTTCTTCGTTGGTATTTAGACTTGAGACTTATTTAATACCTAAGCTTTGGTGTGCAGAATTTAAAGACTAAGGCTTTGCAGCTTAAGGTTTAAGGCCTAGGTTTTTAGGGCTTGGTGTTTAGGACCATTTTAGGGTTCAGGGTTTAGGGTTTAGGATTTCAGCCTTCAAGATTACGAAAAGTAGAACGGTTTCCTGATGATATGGGAATCTTGGGTGGGTGGGTTTTTTCCTTAGTGAAAGCTCTGCTAGAGATTGCTCGATCCGGAGCTGCTGAACCCTAAACCCTAGACCCCTAAACCCTAAACCCTAAACCCCTAAACCCCTAAACCCCCAAAGCCTAAACCCCTGAAACCCTAAACCCTAAACCCCTAAACCCCTAAACCCTAAACCCCTAAACCCTAAACCCCTAAACCCCAAAGCTCTAAACCCCAAGTCTTCCAGGAGCCTTTCATAGGAGCCCTTCAAGAGACCCGAAACCCCAGAAGCGCCTCGCCGGTGAGACGCAGACGGCTCAGCCTGGAACCCAGCCGTTCTCGCTGAGTTAGGGCTTAGGGGGCAATTTTGGGGTCGCTAAAGTAGGGGCTTATAAGGCTTTTGGGGTTTGGGGTTTCGGGTTTAGGGGACAAAAGCTCCCGTAGCCAATGGTGTTGTGAAGGGCTTGTAAATGGGGTTTTATGGTGGCCCCAAAGCCTCTTGAACGTGACAAGGATTTTCTTTCACTGATGCTACCTGCCACCACGTTCCCAGAGCCATCTTTAGCGAACTTCCTCCCGGCGACCAACCTCAGAACATTTTAGCTTTGGGGCTTAAAGCTCAAAGTTTAACGTTTAGGGATTTGGGTTGGGGAAATCATCTTTGGCGTTTAGACTTAGGTCGAAGGTTGAATCGCTTCGGGTGTGAGGAACCCATAACTGCCCTAACTAAACCGACAGCCGCAGGTAGCTCCACAGGAGTGATGTCGGAATCCCCGAGTTTAGGGTTTAGGGTTTAGGGTGTAGGGTTTAGGGTTTAGGGTGCAGGGTGGGTCCCGTTTTTCTCCGGAACGCTGCAATATGTTTTTGGCAGGATACCGCTAGGGCCGACGGAAACCCCAAGCCCATCCCAAGTCCCAAACCCTAAACCCGAAGCTTGCTAGGGTTTAGGGTTTAGGGTTTAGGACTTAGGATTTAGGCTTGGGCCGAGCTCGGGGGAAATCGATTGGGATTTCTGACATTGAGTAGAACATGAAGATCAGAAGCGTAGGAAGAAGAGCAACAACAAACACGATAAAGCTAGAAAGAGCAGCGAAGAGACTTGGGTGCATTACCTGAACAATATTCATGACAATAATAAGTGCACTAACAAGACCGACCCTAAGTAAGGAAGCGACAGCAATACTGACAATAACCATCGTTGTGACCACCATGATAAGCCTTAAACCCCAAATGCCTAATGCGGAAGCCACTCAATAATTACCCATGTTATTTGTGAAGGTTCCTTGAACTGACATGTTCTTCGCAGCATGTGCCTAAACCCTAAACCCC
>CAJNJA010034919.1:0-16993 GCA_905231915.1 Symbiodinium necroappetens
GTTAGTAGTTAGTAGTTAGTAGTTAGTAGTTAGTAGTTAGTAGTTAGTAGTTAGTAGTTAGTAGTAGTCGTAGTAGTCGTAGTAGTAGTAGTAGTAGTAGTAGTAGTAGCAGCAGCAGCAGCAGCAGTAGGAGTAGGAGGAGGAGGAGGAGGAGGAAGAGGAGGAGGAGGAGGAGCAGTTGTTGTTGTACTAGCTAGGACTGCAACAAGGACTAGGACTAGTGGCGTCAGTAGCACTAGAAGCTGCCGCACCAGGAGGAGCAGCAGCCCCATGCACAGACGTGGCGATCAACGCTTCACAAACAGACGATGTTCAAAACATATGTTGCCAGATTTTCGTTCTGCAAAACATCATTGGACGAACCCACGAACCTCTCAGTTGCCTTGTGACTCACATTATTCCCTTGGTCAGGCGATGCTATTCGTGCACCAGCCGCCGCGGATGTGGCAAGACCAGCGTACCCGGGCTTGGACATTCCGATTTAGGGTTTGAGCTTCGGGGTTTAGCGTGTCGGTCATGAGGTGTTGAGATACTTGCCTCAGCCTCAAACTGCAGATTGAGCTCTGAAAGCCCCATACCGCAAGCCTGCCTAGCCAGGCGGGAGACAGGAGAAAGGATCAACTCTAACACCTTTTATACCCGACGCTTTAAATCGCAGAATCCCAGACCGAGTCATCGATGCCGTTTCGAGGAAATGCCACAGCGACGCCCAACCTTAGAGCAACCGCAGGGGGCGAGCGGCCGAGTCGATCTAGTGGCCCGGCAAATGATTGAAGTACTCTTGTGGTTCATGGGGCTTTGTAGTCTTTTTCTTGGGGAAAGTTATCGGATTGTTTTTTTTGTTATCGGTTTTGGGGACCCTTAAAGGTTTAGGGCTTGAGGGATTTGGGGGCTTAGTGCTCTAAGAAGCCTGTAGGCACAAAACAGAGGCTTTTCGAGGATGTAGATGTTTGGAGTTCAGGGTGAAGGGGTTTAGAGTGTGGAAGTTGAGGATGTGGTCTTCCTGAGGGGTGATGGTGATAGTGACGATGGCGATGGCGATGATTACCTTGATGCTGGTGATGATGATGGTGATGGTGATGATGGGAACCACTAATATGATGATGATGATGGTGATGATTATGATGATGATGATAATGATAAGGATGATGGTGGCACTGATCATGCTAGTGATTAAGATGTTGATGCCTTTAGTGATGATGCTACTGATTAAGGTAGAGATGACGATGATGATGATGGTGGTGATGATGACGATGGTGGCGATGGCACCATAGCGATGAACACCTTGATGATGATCCTGGTGGTCGGGCGCTGCTGCTGACGATGCTGACGGTGAAGGCAGATGTTCGGATCTGCAGCCTTCTTACGGAGTTATTTCTTCAACACTGCTTTCAAAAGATCCGTCCTCATACCATGACCAGCATTCCCGGGGACCTCGGCCAGGTAAAAGAGCTGGCAGCGCCACGCAAGGCCGCCGACCGAGTGGCTCTTTTGCAAGAAGCCGTGGCTCACGGGAGAAAATCGACAGCGACAACCACTCGAAAAGAGGGTTTAGGAGTTTAGTTTTGGTTTTGTTTGTTTTTTCTTTTTTTTTCAGGGCTGCCCTCCTCGAAAGCGGGGCTTTTGAATTGGGTATTAGGGGCTCTGGCTTTGGGGTTCAGGGCTTGAGTTGTTCTGGCTTTTGGGGCTTTTGGGATTTATGATGTCGTGTTTTGGGCTTCGGGCTTTCAGCATGTGGACCGAAAAATCCTTTCAAGGGCACGCTGTTCTTTAAGGAAGAAGCGTAAAGCCTCCAAAACCACGGCGCCAAGGCAGTGCTGTGGGCTCTGGTGGGGAGACGATCCACCGGCGGCATGGAGAACGAGGTTCCCGGAGTTAGGGTTCAGGGCTCACTATAAGGGAGTTTCCGAAAATAAGGGGTACCCTCTTTTGGGTTCCTTTTATTAAGGATCCTACTATTTGAGGTGCTATATTAGGGTCCCCTATTTTGGGAAACCCCCATATGCCCTGGCGACAGCGAGATTTCGGGTTTCAAGCGAGTCAGGGAACAGCCCAGACTCGAGGGCTGAATGTAGACCTGACCCTGACACCTTCAAGTAGAAACTTCTGCTGCGACCAGACTCGAACGCCACCCAGAAACGCCAGCTACCCTCCAGCCTAGCAGCCTAAGAAAAAGATACAATGATTATGTTGCCAATAAAGCAGGGTTTTCGTACGGACACTTGTACTTTCGAGTATCTTTCTTGTCCCAATTTGTCTTCTGACTAGCAACTTCAACAGCCCCATCGGCACTTTAGGCCCTAAGATTGAGAACCCTAAGTCTCAACAACCCTGAACCCCTAAGCCCTAAAACCAACAGTTTCGAATCCTTCTAACTGAACACCTGAACCCACGTCTCGTTCGTCGACGCAGGTTCCTCGTCCCGACCCGGGTCCGCGAGCTCGGGAAGCCTCCCGGCTCAACCAGTCGGGCCTTATGTATATATATATATATATCTATATATTTATATCTATATCTATATATATATATACACATATATATATAGAGAGAGAGAGAGAGAGAGAGAGAGTTAGAAGTCGGAAGCAACAGGGATAGTATCCCTCAGTGTCTCTCTCACTTATCTCACTCTCACTATCTCAAGCCTGTGTAAAAAGGGTTCAGGTACAGGGCTTAGGGTTTAGGGTGTGTAGTTTGGGAGGATACATCACTTGGTCTTGCAGGTCTGAGCTGTTTCCAGGCTGCCTATGCGAAACCTCACGCCCTGCATTGTCATACCCGCGCAGTCAACTCTACCTATAGTCTCCAGTGTAGTTCCTTTTTATTAAGGTTACCTCATAGGATCCTATACATAACATTGGTTAAACCCAGAAAGGGACATACAGTGGAGACCAAGGGTCGGCCCAAAGCGCTGGAAATACTCCACGACTCCTCTTGCAAAACTCAGGGAGCCCTACAAAACACGCCTCACCCTGTCAGCCCCTGAAGCAAAGCTTCTGCAAAGGAAGGTTTAGGGTCTCGGGTGTCGGTTCAGAGAGTTGCGGCACACCCCTTTTGCCCTGTAGCCTTAAGTCTCTAGGCTTGAAAACCAAAATCCGAAGCCCCAAGCCCTCCAAACCGTCTTTTCTAGTCGTGCTTTGGCACTTTGGGAAGGGGGCCCGGATCTAGACGACATGTAACCCTAGCATTGTGAAGCAAGCCGAAAGCCTGGCACAGACTATCTTCTTCAGTCCCGACATACTTGCGGCTTGACTTACGTGCGTTCTTTCCTCATTCAGACGATTAGCCCAAACCCTAAACCCCGAACCCAAACCCTAACCCAAAACACATTCTAAACCCTAACCCCAAAACCCGAACCCCTAAACCCTGAAACACTTCTAGGATCCCTACTAAGGATCCCTGTAAGGTTTCTTTCCGTCGGCCTGAGGTGCCCGGTTTATTGGCAGCGTCCTTCGCGCCACGTCGCCGCCTGGGAGTGCCAGGTATTCCACCCCACCCCCACTTGGAGGTTCATGGGTAGCTATAAACGGGGTTATAAGTAGGGTAGCTAGACTTATAAGCCATTTTTTGGGGGACGTATAAACCCACTTATAGCTACCCATGAACCTCCAAGCAACCCCTCCCCTCCCCCCATCCGGGAAGTGTAGGCTTCGGTGCTGGTTTTAGGGGATAGGAGAATTCGGCTTGGAGGTCAGCCGCAGGGTCTAACCGGGCTACTTGCTCGGGGCTTTGGCTTGAAGGTTCGACAGTACGATACGGCCGTTCAGGAATGGCTGAGGTTGTTGTCAGAGAGTCTGCTGTAACATGTGCCAAGATCATTCGGGGCCCGACGATTTCGACCAGGCAAGAAAACAAAGGGCTTTAGAGCCCCAAGCCGACACCGTGCTCGGCCAGTAAACCCATCTTGGCAGGTCCCAAACGCCGGTCTTCGTCACAGCCACCACCAGCGATGGTACCCAGGCGTGGCCCCTGACCGGAGCTTTAGGTTTTTTTTTTTTATCTAAAAGCCGACAAGTGCACGTGCATGTGTGTGTGTATATATATATATAAACAGAGATATGCTTGTCCATTCATTCATGGCACTGTTGTATATCTGCAGACCTCGGTTGGCATATGCTTAACACTCTAGTTTATTTAGCATTCTGTACGTAGTTTGAAGTGCTATCACGGGCATGAAAAGGGATCCAAAGGGCGAATTTGAGCTTACAGTTGAAGCGATCCCGATTCCGGGGATGATTGCAGGGTGTTCGCATCCCCTAAACCCTCAGCCCTTGGTGGGCTTCCTGGATCCTGCAAGACGAAACACTGCCGCTTCAGCCAAAAATCTTAGTCATCAGCACTTAGCCCTAAACCCCAAACCCCGAAGAGAATCCTCCGATAAAGCTGGGAAGATTTGCATGGCCCCTGAACAAGGATGACACGCACAAATTGAGAAGGCTACCAAGTGTCAAACCCTAAACCCTAAGCTCGAATAGAACCAAAGCCCAAACAAGGTGCCGCTTCGAGTATCTTCGGCGGGCCGGTCCAACCCAAATCGGCCAAGGACTCCAAACGAGAGGCTTCCATGAGAGGGTTCGATGGGGTCATGTGTAGGTGTTCGTTCAAGGTTTCTCTATGTATACATATGTATATATATATATGCCCACATACATACATAGGGTTTAGGGGGTTAGGGGTTTCCGGATGCAAAACATGGTTTTGAGAGCTTGGCCTTCGGTGAGCTTGGGTTTTGGGGTATCGAGGTCGTTGCTGCGAGTTCGAGGGTGCCTGCTCGCGCACACGTTTGTCAGCTGTAGGACAGGTTTTAAGGTCTTGGAGCTTTCTTCTCCATTTCGAGGGTGCAGAGCAGGGTCCTCTAGAGTTGTGTGGGCTTGAAGTTCCCCCCCCCCCCGACAGGCTCCAATTAAGTGTAACGGGCATGCAGGGCGTTTCACCAGCAATCCTCCACCTCGATTTTTGCATGGCTGAACGGCGAGAGTAGCGTTGGATGGACATCAGGGGGCTTGGGGCTCAATGTCACAGTCTTTAAAATGGACAGGGCAGGAGAATTTAGGGCTCTAAACCCTAAACCCAGGGCTGCTAGAACTTCGCTCCTAGGTTTTTAGGGGTTATAGGCGGTTTTTAGGGTTTAGGGGTAAAGGGTGTAGGGGCCTATGACCTTGTAAGGCCTTCACAACATAGACAGCCACTTCTTTCCAAAGCTCAGCTTTACAGTTTGAAGCGCCGCATCAGTTCCAGAGGCCTCAAAATCCTGGCGAAGTTTGCAGTCTTACCCCGAATTACCGTAACTTCAGCTAGGGCAGGGCTGGGTCTAAGAGTCTAGGGCCTCTAGGGTTTAGGGCTCAGGATTTAGGGCTCAGGATTTATAGGGTTTAAGAGTCAAGAACAGGCTCAGGACTTAGAGTTTCGACGTTTCCACAAGGACGCCTTCCAGCTCCTCGCAGCGAAGGGCCAACCCGAGTGGCTCCTCCCCACCTGCTCTGCGGCTGCAACAGGAGGCTCTTCGTGGGTGCTGCGAGTTAGAAGATTAGAAGGAATCAGCTCAACAAAAAGGCCCGACGGTGTGGGGATAGCTAAACAAGCTGAGTAGATCTAGGTGATGGACATCAACACACCAGTGTACGGTGGTGCAGGTGGACAGGGCTCGACCGTGAGAAGCCGTATGTCCAGCCTCCTCCAACCATACCCTCAAAGCCTTTCAAGACACGACAAGCTGAAGCCACGGTAGGCTTTTGTTGCCGTCAAGCTTGCGTCTCTGAAAACCAAAGCCCTCTCAGTCCCATTGCTTGAGTACACAATCTACCGAAGTGTGGTTGCCCCGCCCCCTCGCAAGGTTAGGGAGGGCAAGGACACCGGTACCGGGTCCACTCCCGTTCGCCCAGAGAGCGCATCGGATAGCCACAGCCCGGCAAAGGGCAATGGCTGCTTAGCTTTGATGGCATGGGGTTATGGGATGCGGCCTTGTTGAGTTTACCACTTCGTGTAGGAGCGCTTTATGGGTACTGAAGCATCTCAAGAATGGGGTCTTGGGGGTTACAGTTAGAATGTAAAGAGATAATAAAGCAGGCAGGATGATAGTACGCTTCGTCTGGCTCTGCGGGCTCACAAGCTTCCGGCTGTGTGAACTGCCTTAGTCTGGGCGAGTTCCTAAACCCTATAATCCCCTAAACCCTATCCCTAAACCCCTAAACTAGGCGTTGCTGGGAGGGCCCGAGGGCCGAGAAGAGTTTATGGGGCGAGTTTCTTGTGGGTTTGGGTGTTGTCCTGCAGCCAAGGGAGCAGCATCAAAGCATTGCAGATTTAGGGTTTAGGGTTTGGGGGAATCCGAGCTTCTACCTGGGACAAAGGGAAGACGTCAACCTCACTCCAAGTTCGACTGAACCCTGGGCGACTCTTGGAAAGAAACTGGCGAAGAACAAGCGCCAAAAACGAGCCCGAAGCCCGAAGACGAGATCGAGTGCCAAAAGCCTTAAAACCACTGCAGTCCTGAGGTAGCCTCACCACGGTCATCTCATCCGCTTTGGATTACAAGCGGTTTCTGGATCGGCGTAAGCAGATGATCCAGCAGCAGGCGCTTAAGGTTTGGCTTTGAAGCCTGCGTGGTGTGCTTACCACCGACTTCACTGACCTCAATATCGTGTATCATAAAAGATGAAGTTGCATATGTACATACACATGTATGTATATACTAATGTGTGTTAATGTATTAGTTTTGTTGTATTGTGTGTACTATTATGATGTCCCGGGGGGGGGGAGTTCTTCAGCCGTGCTGCTTGCCAGGCAGCAAACTTGAGCTTTCCATCGTTTGCGGCTTGGGGGTCTTGCGGTTGTCTGCTCTTCGGCAACCATGCAAACAGCAAGCCAGAAGCCAATGCTGTCCAACACTACATGCGAGGGAACTTAACATGAGCATCAATCATCGTTATGACACCGTTATGATCAGCTACACCACCTCGATGCTGGACACAAGCGAATATGTGCAGCCACCACGGCCATCAGCACCACCACCACGACAACTAAAGGTGCATCCCACCACGACGACAACAACATCAACGACTTTGCTCCTACGATAACTAACGATGAGCAACTCCCGAACAACATTCATAAGATAAGTATGATAGCATTGCCTTTTTCGTGCCCTCCTACATATGTAATGCGAAAAGTCGGTGAAGCCCCTGAAAAGGCAGGTCAGTCAATGCAATGGGGGTTTCTTGAGGCAGTCGGTGCCTCGTCTTGCGGTTCCTTATATCAAGAATCGGGCTATTTAGTGTTTATATCATGGTTTCTCGTTGTCTGAAACCCTCCGTATAATCTGCAGCAGAGGGTCACTCTCCCGGCTTTGCTCGCTCTGCAGGTAGAGACAGCGTGGCTGGGCAGATCTATGCTGCAGACTAGCACCAGCTGAGGGTTTAGGCGTGTTGAATGAGTTTATCGTTTTAGCCGCTTCCGCAAAGAATGGATGGTTCTCGCCTTTGCGGGCGAGCCCGACGCATGACCACAAACACAAAATCCCCAAACCTGCAACGGCGGCCATCACGAACGCTCACGATCCGATAGCAGACAGTGGCAGAAGGGGCAACCTCGCCCTTAGTGCACAGCCCTGTTCTGCATACAGACACTTTTTCATTGGCCCCAGTGGTCCATCTAAGGCAGCAGGCAGACCACGTTCAGAAGAACGACGCAACACGGCTGAACCAGTGCAGGATATGAATACTACGGCCATAGTGGGCCCTTTACATTCGTTGGAACGGCTGCTGGGTTTCGCAATTAAGAACATTCCTTCCATCCCTGAAGCTTTAGCTAGAGACTCTGACACCTCAGGGCCCAAACCTTTCAAGAAATGCAGAACTACATTGACGGCATGTTCGCCGACGAACTACTACCATAGCAGCAACGGGAGGATCTTGTCAGAAGGGCAGCTGGAACATGCCCTACAGATAAGCTTGACGTCGCGGCAGGAAATAGTGCTTGGCTGAGGCCTTTTGGCTCCCGAGCCCTTTTGGCTCACGGTTGTGGGCACAGGGTCCTGGGTGTTTTTTTCTGAGCCAGCGTGCATTCCAAACACGATGCAGGTGTCGGATGCAGTCCGACCATCCGAAAAGCGCAACATAAAGTTGCTGTTGCGAAAGCATTGTAAACCCCAAGCCCTCTGCTCTCATCCCGTTCCAGAGACCTTGCAGCTCGACGAGAGAAATCAACAGAGCTGGCCTCCCAAAGCCCCGCAGAGCCTCACCGCTGAAACCTTGATCCTTATTAGATAGAATGCAAGCCCGATGCCACGAACCTGGTTCTCAAGCTCGCACTGACTCCATGCGAAAGATGGAACTCAAGTCCCTTGACCTCAAATCTACACCGCCCGAAGTCTTGTACTCCACTAGTCGGATACCTAGGCGGAGGGAGAGGAGACGCAACCGACACGGCAATCAGGCAGACCTGGGGGAAGTGACCAAATTGGCAGGTTTGGGCTTCGTTTTACTTTGGGAGTCTTCTCGTTTGGCTGTCCGTGTCCTTGGGGGGACCTGTTGTGCCACTCTGGAGCCAGTGGCTTGGGGTTTGGTGCGGGCTTGGATTCTTTAGCTGGCCGCGTCTTCTTGATTCATGCCGCATGCCTATGAAGCTTCATGAAGCCTGAAAGCTATCAATTTCTTACTTCATCCTAGCCTTGCGTCTGAAGTCCCAAAAATTTCCCTCTGCACTCTCACAGATCCTGCTCTCCACTCAACTCCCAAACCGTTACGCAACTGGCGATCCCTGGCCGAAGAGACCCATCGGAGACCACGGCTGACTATGGACTGCGGGCCCAGAACCCCCAATCGATACCCTAATCCCGTAGTCCATCCTGAACCCGAAAGCCAAAATCCAGGAGCACCAAACCCCTAAACCCCTCCAGGTTTGGGGTCGATTGAAGAGCCGAATAAGTCCTCAATGCCCAGATGCCCGGGTTTAGGGGGATAGGATTTAGGGATTTGGGGTTTCTCACGAGCTGATGTTGTTGCTGCCCCTTTCTGGCACATCAGAGAGATCCAGATTCAGGGGTCTACAAGGGTTTAGACTCTCTAAGTCCTAAACCCTGTAAACCATAAAGAGGATGAATGAGTTGAGGGTTGTTTGTACCGCCTTCCCTTGGAGGCATCTGTTGACGGAAAAAGGCATTTAACACAATAATAAGAAGCCATAATATAATATAATATGACATAAAATAATATAATACTATATTTTTACAACTCCGATTTATAGGGTTTGAGGTAAAGGGTGCCAGGTTGGAATGCACGCGCGACGGGTCCGGTCAAGGCAAGCCATGCCGTCGCGGTGCCCCGGCCAACATCAAAGGAGCTTCACACAACCAGCCGGTTTAGGATTTGTGTTGCAAACAGCCATCCCGAAGAGAATTGAGAGCTCGATACCTGTAGTTTGTTTAGTGTGCGGGGTTCGAAGATCTACCGAAAGAATCTACTACGAGCAGGGCACAGGACTAGCGGACCAGCGGCTCAGGTTGACAATTGAGTTGACACGCGTCTTTAGGACGTGATTCGAGGCTTCGGGGCGTGTTGGTAGACTCTGGCAGACTTTCTTGATGTTGGGTTGAAGCTGTAGCTGTACTCAGAATCTTGTGTTGAGGGGCTGACCCTAAACCCTCAATCCTTCAGCGCTTATTCATTCCTCGTCGGGATTTTGTGGGAATGAGGGACAGCAGCAATGTTCCTTAGCTTCGAGACTCTGCTGCAGTGCTCTGGGACTCATACTCGAAGGACAGCGATCCGAGGTGCGGGGGATAAGCGTTCGGATCCTGTTCAGTGCCAGGTTCCATACAGACCGGCAACGCTGAAATCCTCCGGTGAATGTGCGTTTTGGTGGAAACAGCTCCCTCTCCTAAGAGTCCCCTCACATGACGTTTCCAGGTTCTCGTCGAGAAAGGCTGCATCACCAAGACCGACCAAACCCTACACCCAAAACAAACAGGCCTCCACTGGTTTTTGTTGAAGGAACGCCTGGAATCCACCCTCAAGCCTTACACCTGTTTCTTGAAACAAAGCCCCAATCCTCTTCAGTCTCAAACTGCTAAAAAGGATGACATGCTCGTGTCTGATTGTACCTTTGCTGTCGAGGTTCCATCTTCCGCTGCCGTGCCAGCGGTGAGCCCCAAGCGGCCGCCTCTTGACCCCAGCATGTACCCGAATCATTGAGGGTTTCGGAGGGGGCCTAGGGTATTCGTATTTTCATACAGGGATCAGAAGGGACGACTGCTTATTCAGACCTTTAGGTTTGGGCAGTTTGTGCACGTTATTGTTCTGTGGTTGGAAGGCTGCCGAATCATCTAGTTTAGCTGAGCTTCACCATGGATGGAGCGATGGGCGGACAGGCGCACAGATGGATGGATGGATGGAGGTATGCATGCATGGATGTATGCATGTGTGTGTATACATACACACACACACACACATATATATATATGTATATATATATATGTATGTACACACGCATACATACGTAACTGCACAGGTACATACATATGCACTTGAGTACATGCTCACACACAGACACAAATAGCAACACACTTACATACATGCATGCATGCATGCATGCATGCATGCATGCATGCATGCATGCATGCATGCATGCATGCATGCATACATGCATATGTCTATGTATCTGTTGCACCAAGTTGTCACACGACTTTTGGGCTAGTTTCATCACCCAGCCACACATAATTGTGGACTTTGCCAGGCTTCCAGACTCTTTTCTCTCATAACTGTTTTATGCAGTGACTATAGAGCAGTTGCTTGGCTCTGTCTTGCGTTGTTGGAAATGGGCACTTTCTCGCACAGCGACAATGCTATTGATGCAGGTACGTCGTTACGCTGGGACGTGCGACCAAGACCAGGGGTCTTGAAGCTACCTGCTAAGATAATTCGTTGGCTCTTCTCAGTCTTAGGACCGTGTTTGACAAGTATGGCATAGATTACACTCTTCGGTAGGCAGTATCTGTTGCGCTGTTCTTAGAATATGCTGGTAGTCTCTCTGTAGGCTCTCAACCCTTAAACCTGAACCAATAGAGGTACCCTACATAGTAGGATCCTTCTTACAAGGACCCCAAAATAAGGTCTATGTATCTATATAATTATATTTATATATGTGTAAGATTCTGTCAGACCTTTGAGTCTGAGGTCTTCCACAACGCCAACGAAAGCCAGCGGGGAGGAGAGCCCAACAGAGGCAGGGGAGCAGACGGGTGCAGATTGATGTGTTTTTTTCTGGAGGTTTCAGGGCCAGGATTGTAGGATTTCAGGGTTTTAGGGTCTCAGTCTTCGGGGTCTTTCGTGTGTGTGGCTGTAGGGTTTCTCGGGGTTTTGCAGATCGGCTTTTGAGGCCCGCCTGGATGTGTTTAGGTTTTATAGGGTGCTGCAGAAGAGGGTCGAGATGCTGGGGGGGGTCGGGACATTCGCAAGAAGGAGCCGGAGAGAATCAATTTAGATTCGCAGAACCCAGCCAGAATTAGAAAGTAAGGGCGCTCCGTGCCTGACATCCCGAGAAAACTCGGCTGCATATCCTTTAGAATCTTCAGAATGGAGTCGTGTAGTATTCTGCACGTAGCCGTTTTACAATCCATGATCGAGGTTTGATGGGCGTATCGGGAAAATCCCCAACTCTTAAGCAGTGGCTCGGCCCATTCTCATTGGAAGAGGACTCCGGGACGCCCGGATCGGCAAGAAGTACCTCGCCGGCGCACCTCCTGCGCCGTGTTTGTGTGCCGCCCGTCTGACGTAGATCTGCTCAGCAAACTCATAGAATTTTGAGGCCTTGAAACGGAAGCCCTAAAAAGGGCTTATATAGGGTCTTCGCAGGACGGCTGAGGATTTCGCAGGTGCTGAGCGGCTTTGCAGTACCAGCACTGGGATCTAAGGCGGTTTTGATCAGAAAGAAAGTTGCATTGTGGCGTTCGCTGTTGCTTTGCATGTTGTCCCAAGAGTTTTTGTGTCATGGAGCTTTTGGTATTTGCGGTGTTTGGCTCAGGGGCTTGGGATGTTCGAGGAGGGTTGGCATGGCTAGGATGTTCGGAGCCTTCCATTACCCTACAACCCCAAACCCTAAAATTCGTGCCTGCCTAGTGCGACCGTGCGAGTCAAAACCCCGAAAGTTTGTTGGGTTTGCGGCCCTGTGCTTCTCAGGTGCCTTGAAGTTTTCCGCGACTTCATTTCCAAAAAAAGTCTTAGGGGGTCGGTAGAAGTGGTCATATTTCCATATATTTCCTTCTAACCCGTAATTAGTATGCTCTCAAATCAAATTCGAGCTGTTGAGGTCAAGATATTAGCTACTTACCATAGAAAACTCCTGAGACTCCCCTGGATCCTAAGCTTCCGGACCAATGAGGATGCCAGAGAAGCAGCAGCAACGTGCTCAGATGCTTGGCTGTTGCAGAAGATGGAGCCATGAGCTGAGGTGTGGGGCAACGGGGAATTTTTGGCTTTTGTTGTTCCTGGGAATAGCTCCCTTGCCAACTCTACTCCTAGTCATTACCTTGAAGTCAAGAGTTCCAGCAAAGAGACCCTGTGCATCCTTTGCCCCAGGCTTATGGTCTATCAGCTTAAAGGGCCTCCTCGAAGGGTACATGGACTCCAAGTGTCTGGAGTTGTAAAGAGTTGAACTTAAGTGGTGTTTGTTGCTGCTCCTTTTTTTATGTAAGCTTCATGCAAGGTGCTGTCGTGTGCTTGGACATGTCACTTCCTTGCATGCCAGTCTTATGCTGTGCTACTTGGAGTAGTGTTGAGTGGGGTCGTGCACCGGCTGAATTGTGAGGAATTGCTGCATGGCTCAGAGACTATCGCAGTGACGATGCCTGCGTGTATGAGTGTGTGTGTGTATATATATATATATGTGTGTGTATGCATGTTGTATACATACATACATACATATATGTATACAACGTGTTTGAGTGCAATATACAGGATGCTTCACATGTCTACATGTGTATTGTTATGTACATAGACATAGACATATACATATACATATACACACACATATATATATATGTCTATCTACCCCTTCCAAAGTATGTGCGTCTGCACGTATGTGAGCATGCATGCACCCCTGCATCCATGAACCTATGCATCTATCCATGGATGGATGGAGGGATGGATGGATGGGTAGAGCTGTGCATGCGTGCAGTTCCGCAGGGCGACCAGGCTACCTACAGCTTTCCACCCTGCAGCTTTGTGTGGCATTCTCGCGGTTTTGAGATCGTAGTGATGTGCTTCCAGTGTTCATGACGTTCAACCGTGTTTTTGTGTGTGGTGCTTCCGGGGCATCAAAACCTAGCTGGCAAGCTCAACATTGAAAGTTAGGCCTTAAAAAAACCGAAATCCGATAAAGGCTCCCTGAACCCTACGGCTCTTTGGCTCGTCTGAGGACCCCCACTTCACGCGCCACCCAAAGTGCGGCGACGGCCGCACCAGGCAGTCTCAGTACAAGCTGGCAAAGCGAACGGAAGCGCACGTACACATGTAAGAGAGAGAGAGAGAGAGAGATCCACATATATACACAAATATATGTGTGTATATACATATATACATATATATATATATCTATCTATCTGTGTGTGTATGTGCGTGCATCGTCTGCCTATGGTCTGCACAACGACATAAGTCTTACCATCATTGTTTGGTTTACGTCTCTTCACGGCCAACGTGAGGATGCACGTTTCTTCCTGGTTCTCACTATTTCCATGGCTTGTCCAGGTAAGTCTGTACAGAACCCAAGCCTCCTCGACCCGAACTACTAAGTTACTGAGCGCCCCAAACCCGTAACCCTGCACCTCACTCGACAAATGGCGAACCTTGACGACCTCAGCCGGTAGCAGACCAAGCTTTGTCTGGTCTGTAGACCGGGACACTCCAAATCTTCTGGGAGGCGTAGACTCCGACAGCGTCGGCCGTGTTTCTCGTGCATCCGGGCTGCACATATCTGATCTCTGCAGCCGACGGGTGGGGGTTCAAAGCGGTTGAGGCTTTTAGGGTTTAGGCTTCTAGGTCGGAGGTCTTCGTGGTTAAGGGTTTAGGGTTTTGCAAGCACACAATCCAAGCCCATGCTGAAAAGGGTTTTGCAAGAAGGGCTTAGCTTTTAGGGAGTTATGCTCAAGATGTCGGGCTTATGCTTAGGCCTAGGGCATGTCCATGCTGCTTGAGGGTGGGTCGACATGCATGGTAGACAGGTCATTACATACAATGCGCTTATGCTGTGGCCTTACCCCTAAACCATCCTAATCCAGAAACCCTCTTGAACCATGCAAAACTTACGGGCCTGGGCCGAAAGCCTGCCCTGACACCACAATCGAAGACGTAAGATACTCTAGGGGTCGGAATACTGGCGAGAAGCGACAAACCTGAGCAGCCCTCAAGACCTCGAACCCTTGAGCTCCTCAAGCCCTAAAGTTCCCAAAGCCCCAAAGGCCACTTAAACAGTTCTAAACCATTCTAAACCCTAAACCCTGAAACCCCTAAGCTCTTTCAGCCCAAAACCGACACTGTTGGGGTGGCTGGGGCTTAAGGTTTAGGTGTGGACTGTAGTGTACAAGAATATACCATATACCATGAGATGATACAATACAGTAAAACTCAATATATGTATTGTAATTGAAGACAAATACAAAAAACATAGAACAGAGAAAAACAGAACACAACATAGTACAGTATAGTGTGGCATAGTGTAAAATGTGACGTAGCATACCATATCACATCATGGCATGCAATTTAGTATCACAACATGCCTGCTATATCACAACATGCCACACCATACCATATCATCTATCATGTTTCCTATACCTTTTACCAAATTTTATGTATCATATATCATACCAGATCATATCATGTCGTATCAGAACATAGCACAACATGTCATACAAGAGACTGTAATGTAGCAATATCGTTCGTTTTAATTCAATTTAACATGCAACGCAATAACACCATGCAAGTAACATAATATACAGATAACCTAATATAACATAACTGACATAACATAGTTCATTACAAGGTAATACAACATAAGTACAAAATGGTGTTGTGTAAGATACTATAATATCATGTACTGTACCATAGCATGGTATAACTTACTATAACCCTACGTCTTTAGAACATGCAATACTCTAGCTTAATATTACATATATATATATGCATGCAACAGTAACACATAAAGATCATATGTGATAGGACATGCTATGAGAAGCAACGGTATAATACGATACGGATAGCGGAGGTGTCATTGCCAGCTGGCGCTGGCGTTCAGGCCAAGCTCTTGGCTCTTTCTTCGTGCTGAAAGGTTAGGGCGGTCAGGGCTGCTTCACAAAAACCTTAAAGCTTTAGGCCTAGGCTCGTCCGAGAGTGAGTGCTGAAAGCTTTAGGGGTTAGGGCTTAGGGTTTAGGGTCTACAGGTTACTTGAAGGTTCCGGTCGCTCCATGGCCGAGAGAGCATGACAAGCCTTGCCACATTTGACCATAAGACTCCTGCATGCTGCTGACGCTGGGGACTACAGCCCTTGAGCGAAAACATCCTCTTTGCAGCCCAATAAAATCCGAGAGACAACTCCGGCGCTCAACCCAGAGCCTGTAGAAGTCTTGCGCTGGGCTGAAACTGACACAGTCTCAGCGCGGGGCCACACGAGCTCGAGGTCCATTTATGAATATGGCTCCCTATAGACCGCACCACCCCCGCCCCCCCCGAACCTCAAACCAAAACCCTTCGTCATTTGACCTCAACGTCCTCCCGGCAGGCATGTCGAAGCTTGGGGCAGCCCCTGCGTCTGTAAAGTTTGAGATACCCAGGAAGGAGTGGTTCGGGCTTGGGGTTTGGGTTTAGGGATTTTTTAAACCCACAGAACCCTGCAAACCCTAAAGCGACCCAGCTAAGACCATCAAACGCCATGCCAGCCTGGTGCGAGTGTGTGAGTCGAAACCGGATCGGGGGAGGAGTTTCGTTTCAGGCTTCGGGATGAATAGTCTGCAACCCGGATTTTCAGAGGGTAAGCGGCTTCCCTAAACGGACGCTATGTGAACCTATAGTACTATAGAACGGAGTGCAGAGTTGAGGACTTTTGGGTCCCGGGTGTGCGGGAATCTGGACTACGGGATTTTTGAATGTCTGGCGGCAGTATCCCCGGTGTATAGGGACAAGGGCTTGCACCATGGGGTGTGTATTCTCGTTCGGTTCGGGGTTTCTGTCATCCTTGAACAGAAACGTGGTCTATGCGTGTGACACGCTATAAGCGCCGAATGCCCCCATCCCTATGGCTTTGTACTTTTTACGATTTGTCCTGCCCGCAACCGAAGTCGCCAACGAAGGCACACTCGCAAACCCACACCCACCCCTAAACCCGAGTCTCCAGAGACTGAGCCGCAGCATCTGCCAAGCAAAATGTGCTTGACCACCACACCAACCCTAAGGGGCGAGCAGAAGGGCGAGATCGTCGGAGGTTTCTCCAAAGAAGCAACCGAGGCCGCTGACAGCTAATCAATCGACACATTGTCTCGTTGGGCTCGCGCTCCTCCTCAAGATTTCACTCCGTCTCGCTCGCTCTTTCTCTGTGTGTCTCTGTCGCTCGCTCGCTCCCTCTCTCTCTCTCTCTCTTTCTCTCTCGCTCTCTCTCTCTGTCTCTCTCTCTCTCTCTCTCTCTCTCTTTTTGTCTCTCTCCCCCTGTGTCTCACCCTCTCTCTCTCCCTCCCTCTCCCTCCCTCTCTCTCCCCTCCCCTCCCTCTTCCGGGCTGTATATGCTGCTTCTGGGTGGGTGGGGGGGTGGGTGGGTGGGTGGGTAGGTAGGTAGGTAGGTAGGTAGGTACGTATGTAGGTCGTGTGTGTCACTTGTGTCATGCATGCATGCATGCATGCATGCACGCATGCCTATATATATATATATACATAGACACATACATATCTGTGTGTGGGGTGTGTGTGTGTGCGTATGTATGTATGTATGTATGTATGTATGTATGTGTGTCTGTCTGTATGCATG